>CM051707.1:15582134-15767134 GCA_028022725.1 Lycodopsis pacificus
TATGTATGTATGTATGTATGCATATATGTATGTATGTATGTATGTATGTATGTATGCATATATGTATCTATGTATGTGTGTATGCATATATGTATGTATGTGTGTATGCATATATGTATGTATGTGTGTATGCATATATGTATGTATGTATGTATGTATGCATATATGTATGTATGTATCTATGTATGTATGTATGTATGTACAGATGTATGTAAGAGAATGCATGTCTGTCTGTGTGTGTTTGTGTGTGCGTGCTCATGTGTGTGTTTGTGTGTGAATGTGAATGAGTGTAATCATGCCCTTTGACTTGTGTGTGTTAGAGTTTCTGCGTAAATGTCGAGGTGTTGAGTGATTCTGGCTTTCATGTGGTTACACAGTATGTGTGAGTGTTTATATCTACCTGTGTGTAGTTGCTTTGCAAAGCAGGTGCACCACCATAACCCCCCCCACCACCCCCACCCCCCCTCCTTCGTAACTGTCACCTACATAGTAGATGAGAGGCTCGGTGGTTTCAGCCGGTAAGCACTTTCTGTTCTGTTATAAATAAACGATCTGATGTGGCTTCAGTCTGATCCTGATGCGCAGCGGCTTCGTGCTACCAGCTTCTCGTGCTTTCATTCCGTCATTTCAAAAACCTGATTGGTCCAACAAGACGTGACAGGACACAGAGTGACGTTACCACAGAAGCTGCTCTGCAGCACACTCTTTGGGGTTTGGCCTCAGTTCTTGACTGGTTGTCAGCAAGCAATTTGTATTATTCGCCAGATCAGAAGGCAGATTTTCTCTGTGCATGCAGTATACGTTTAACCTAGTTGCAAGTGTTGGCTTAGCTCCATCTAAGCTAAAACCAACAGCCAACATTTAGCAGAGTGGTGCTTTGAGCTCAATGGGAACATCAGCCCGTTAATATGCAAGTTCATGAGTGAGCATGCAGAAATGGTCTTATAGCACGAAACGCAAAGCACTGCAAGGTGTTTGGTCATCAACTGAAATCTTGGACAGATTTGTTTTGATGCTGCGTGCACCCAGCAGTTGTTGGTCTAATAGACCCTCATAGGTTTCATATCATTTCTTACAAAAATATTTTTTTCTTTCTTGCGCTCTATGCATTTCCAAGCGCCTGCAGTGCAAAACGACTTAGTTAGGTTTAGGATTGTAGTTCGGGTAAAGATAAAAATGTTTGCTCCCTAACTCATGTCGGTGGCGTTGGTTGGTTAAGTACGTATAGGTTATGCAACAAAAGTTAGGTAAAATAAGCAAATAGGTATCACACGGGAAACAAACAGCGATCACCTGGGTGAAAGTCCTGTGTTTGTCTGACTCGTCCATCCTGCCCCTACGCAGACTCTGTCGCTCTGCATTGTACTTCACCTGACGTCCGTAGAAGCAGCGTGACACCTGCACGTCCTGGCTCGTGATTACGTGAATATACAAATGATGCATTACTCTTCGTAGCTATAGGTGCCGTGAATGGGAACTGCCTGAAAAGATCCAACTAAGTGTTGCCAAGACCACAACGTCTCATGTTCCTACATGTGTTCCATGTGTGCGTCAGACCTCGTTGGAGCTGTTGCTTTGGATGAACAGTAAGCTTTAAATTCACAGTTCACAGTTACACTGAAATAACATTTCATTGAATAAATCTGACCTTGAAAGACAAATAACTAAATAGAAACGAATTAATATCAGCCACTGAAAACCCGTTTCAAAGGTCATTATTCATAACAGTTTTTTCATACATTGTTATATATCATACAAACAGCATTCAACAGAACCTTACCGTAGATAAAGAGCTGGTACATGAAGATCGTGGCTCCCTCCTCCTCCTCGTTGTTTTTGTAGAAATGTAGTGAGTCAGCCGTCTGTCTCACCTCTGTGTGACCTTATTAATGAGTGTTGAGCCACGAGGCTGGACCCCCTCTGAGGAGGTCACATCTGGACACTTTATATAGAAATACATATCTCTCTCTCTCTCTCTCTCTCCATCTTTTCTTCTGTCTGTCTTTTGTTCAACCTTTGTTTCCTTCTTTTCTCTTCAGATCAGACTTTCTCTTTCCTTTCCTCATCTTTCCTTCTTTCCCTCTCTTCTTCATGTCATTTTCTCCTTTTCACGTCCTCTAACTCTTTATTTGTTCCCTTCTCTCTGTCTCTTTATCATCCTCTACTTTTCTCCCCTCTTCTCCCCTCCACGGAGACCAGGCCCTCCTGTCTCCCTCTTCTACTCCAGCAGCCCCTCCCCTCAGCTGGGTGTGGTGCCAAGGTTGTCCCCCTGTCTCTCCCTGCTGGGTCTGGGTCTTTGTGCTGAGAATGTCTAAACATAAAGGAGAGGAGAGAAGATTAGGTGGAATTAGGGAACAAGAGTAGAGGAAAGAGGAGGCGAGGAGAGGAAATGCGCTTATAAAAATGACAAAAACATATAAACTGTAACTTTTCATTATTAATTAATCCGTTCTGTTATTTATTTTACAATTAATTTATTGTTTTGTTTTTAAAATATGAAGGTTTAACATCAAAAGAGAAAATGCAAGTAAAATTTTTTTGATGATTTATTTTGCAAAAATTGGCAAACCAAATCAATACATCCAACATTGTTCAACGTGCCCAAAAGAGGCATTACGTGTTTTATATATATCGAGCTGTTTTTACAACCTCTACTTCCAGCCCCTCCTCTCTGCTCTGTGTTCAGCAGCCTGCAGTTCAGTCCAAGTTTCACAGGCTTGTTGTCGCGCTTGAACATAGTGGTTACGTATAGAGCCCCCTGTTATTAAAAGTTCCGTAAGTTAACAGATCAACAGCTGAACCAGCTCCATTACCTGAATGAAGACCACAAGACACAGCTGACAGCGCCGAGGAGCCAGTAAGTAGAGCATTGAGTTCAATTGGTTCCCAGAGGTCAAGAGTCAACTTCCATCTTCAGTCTCTCAAAATGGTATAATTGCAAATTCATCAGCAACATAGATTTTGATACATATGTTATAATAATAACAAAAAAATAAGACGGACAAGCCCAGGTCAATATGTACAATGAATGATCAAATAAAATAATCAAGATACATCAATTGCTTTCCTTTGACATCCTTCATATCCCGCTCCGCCCTCACTCATTCTCTTTCTATTGTCCCCGCTGATTGAAACTGAACAGCCACTGTCTCACTCTGAGTATTTTGAATGGATGTCATGCATTGATTAGTGCGGCATTGACTTTAGTGCATTAACACGGACGCACAATGTGAGCCACTGCAGAGCATTTAGTATATTATTGTTTTGAAGGGGCTGCGTATCGCACGTAAATTGTCTGTGTAATTAGATCTGACATCGTAATAATAGGTCTCGTCAAGGCGAGAGGGGCCGAGGGTGGAGATGTTAAACGTTCACTCTGAAAGCTGCGGTTCATTGTGGAGCACTTCGGGGTTCCCGAGCGGGGAGGAGGGAGATGTCTTGGAGTACGGTACTTTGTGGCGAATGCTTTTAGGTTTCTTGAAGAACTGTCAGAGCTAATTATCGCTTTATGAAAAGGCTAAATGGTGAAGCTAAGAAACAGATATACAGTAGGTCTTTAACTCCAATGGCAGGTGGTGTTATTGGGATTGAGATTTGGGTATTTCTGTTCTTTCCATCAAGAAATACTTGACGATACTTACTGATGAACCATGAATCCTGAAAGATGACCTCCATGTGAAACCAGAAGTAAACGTTGAGTTCACGGTTGTTACGCACTGTTGTTCAGCTTGTTGCATAACCCTCCGTATGGAAAGTCTGCTGAGGGCGGTCGTTACTTATTTACGAGTACTTAGTTACTCTGTTACGGTTGTTGAATTACGTTGTTACGTATTTTCGTTACGCTTGGTACTTAACATTACACATGGAAAGTCCGCTAAGGCCGGTAGTTATCCCTTCACGCTACCTACGATGTTACGCTACCTTATTATTTCAACACTAACAATTTTTTATTTTTTATAACTTTTAACCAAGTCATTTGTTGTTCTAAAACTTGTTTTTGGTTCAGAAACGTCCGCATTCAACATATCTGCGGTTTGCAGAAAAGAGTTCCTTCATGTCAAGGATTCCTCTTCAAGTGGGAAACACGACTAAGAGGCTACAGCCATGCCTGATAGGCTGTATCAAATTCCATAGCAATCCATCAAATATGGAGATATTTCAGTCTGGACCAAAGTGGTTGACCCACCGACATGCCGACATTGCCATAGAGCCACTGTCTCTCTATGTGTCTGTCTCTCTGTCTCTCTGTCTCTCTGTCTCTCTGTCTCTCTATGTGTCTCTCTGTCTCTCTATGTGTCTCTCTGTCTCTCTATGTGTCTCTCTGTCTCTCTGCCTGTCGTCCTGCTCCGTCTTCTGTCATCCATCCAGATGAGGCCTCTGGAGACCAAGCCCGGGTCATTCATGTTACACAGTGTGTGTGTGTGTGTGTGTGTCCTTTATCTTTCTATCACTGTATGTGTCTGCCGCTATGTGTGTGTACAACTCGTGTGTGTGTGTTCGTGTGTTCGTGTGTGTGTGTGTGAGAGAGTGTGACAGACGGTGAAATGGTGCGTAGTAGCACCTGGGCCCTTCAGTGTTGATTGATCGGCTTGGTCATGTGGAAGAGTCCCATCTGGCCAGCCACGCTACTGTGTGTGTGTGTGTGTGTGTGTGTGTGTGTGTGTGTGTGTGTGTGTTTGTGTGGCGGGAGAGAGTGCTTGTTTGTGTGAGAGAGAGAGAGATAAAGATGTGCAGCATGAAACAGTATGTTTATTGTGAGAGGGAGAGAGGGAGGGAGAGAGAGCTCTTCAGTTAGAACTGTGGCTCCCAGAGGCCAAAGATGAACTGTATTTTATCACATGAGAGAGAGAGAGAGAGAGAGAGAGAGAGAGAGAGAGAGAGAGAGAGAGAGAGAGAGAGAGAGAGAGAGAGAGAGAGAGAGAGAGAGAGAGAGAGAGAGAGAGAGAGACAGAGAGACAGAGACACACACACAAGGGCTACATTTACATCTCAAGCTTTAACGGCTTCTGTTTTTTTTAGAACCTAGAACCTTGTTTTCATAAATAGTGTGTTTGTTTAGGACAGTTTTTTAATGGTTTGGGACAATGCTGTTTTAGACAATAATGTGGCAACAGTTTAGGGAATATTTCCACGTTTCACCAAGAACCACAAGCAAGGTCCAAACAGAAATGGGTTTCCCCCGTTTTGGTGTGGAGGAACGTGACTGGCCTGCACAGAGTCCTGACATCAAGCCCATCCAACACCTTTAGGGGGAACTGGATTTGGTTCCCAAATCTTGTAGACAGCCTTTCCTAGAACGACAGCGGCCTTTAGAACAGCACATTTGAACAGCATATTTTGCTATGCCCATCAATTATTTTGGTTGTCATAGCAGCTTACTCACAACACTTTATTTACGTATGTTTCTTACTTACTTACTTACTTCTATTTTAATTTGGTATTTTTTCAATTCAAAAACAACTTGACACAGAAATGCGAAAAAAAAAACTGTGAATCTTATATGTCAAGTACTTTTATTGTGAAAGGTAAGAAGGGACGTAGAGGGTTTGCGCTGCCTTTGTCAAGGTTGAAAGGAGTAATACATAACGTCGGTCTTGCTGTTTCGTAAATGAAGGCACAACTCCACTAGTTCCGCACAACGAAATTAGTCGTTGCCTTTATTCGCGGTGCGAAAGAGCAGAAATAATCGAAAGAAAATATGTCGCTCTTTCGCTACGTAATATTTGCGTTCTGTGTGAAAGTATTCACGATGAAAACAGTTAATTAAAGATGTTTTGACAAAACGCCCAGTGTGTGTAAAGGCCTTTAAACATGCATTTGTATGTCGATGTGGACGCCTCCACTGACGATATCTGTCAGCTGGCCTTCATCTTTCTCCAGCAGCACCAACATCATCACGTACACTACGACGGGAGAGCTTTGCAAAAATCATGTGAATTCAGATGTGACCATTCAGTCTGGTGTCGCATTTCCACAAATCACATGTGTATCAGATGTAGACCCGTGCCGTAAAATAGCATAAATCGGTTATTTTTTTAAAGAAAAGCTTAACATGAGGAATAGAAGTCTCAGTTTGAAAAGTTTTGAAAAAAGAGAAATTAGAAATTAGAAAACCTAAAAGACAAAATCAGAAAAACAGATGCGCAGGGAAACTAAGAGAGAGAGAGAGACGGAGAGAGAGAGACGGAGAGAGAGAGACGGAGAGAAAGACTGTTTTCTGAAACGAAGCCAACTGATAATTAATGCCTCTGACATCATGGTGCTCTAATTAAGCCTGGCATTCATTAAGCCAAGTAAGGGGGGGTGTTCGTTAGTGGCTTTTTTTTTTTGGAAGGGGGGATTTGTTAAGTCTTCATTGTTACTCTTCTTAGACAATAGAGAAAGAGAGATGGAAGGAACAACAAAAAGAGACAGGTGAGGAGAGACATGGGGCAGTTTTACAAGATCTTCTGGTGATGTAATATCTTCTGGCAGCCATGTTGGAGGTCATCCGCTCGTGTGCAACAGTAGCTGTGATCAACTGTCTGTCCAACTCTCAAAGTTGTCCATCTCAACAGAACTGAACGGATTTCTGACTAAAAACGGATAATTTCATCAGTGATTCATCTCCATCCTTAGGTGTCGCCTACGTTATCAAGCGATAACAAGAGATATCAAGAGACAACGCCTAGTTTATCAAGAGCTATCAAGAGATAACAAGAGGTAGTTGTTCAGCGATAAGCTAGCTAGCTTGCAAATACGCTGCAAAGGTTAAGCTTGTGTTTGTCGAACTGATTTTCTAGTTTCAACACAGAGCTCAGACTAGCTGCCTGTAAACACTTATAGAGCAGGTTTAATTTGTTCTGAAGTAGCTTAAGCACCGGACTAAGCTAACTAGAGCTACGCAACGAGGGATGAATCTGCGGGGGAACAACAGAAGCTACTGAATGCCAATTGTTTCAGCTAATAAAACCAGGACTGAAAGACATAATAATGACTAAAAGTGTTACGAATGGAAGACCTACAACCAAACACTGGCGCTCAGAAATATAACGCTATATGGACACAACCAAAGGAACTAAGGTTGAACTTTGACAGAAAGTTTAGTGTTAAAGGAACTGGGTCTAAAAAGGGTAGATGTGAAAGAGCTGTCGATAAAGGAGTAAAGGTAGCTGTAGCGCCAATGCTAAAGGAAAAGACCTAATGGGGTAAGTCTGGAACAGCAGAGGCTAAACAGTTAAAGGACAGGGACTAACAGTGTTAGGACGTCTCCTAGAGCAGGTTGTTCTCTCCACCGTTAACAATTATACCTAAGAAAATAAGTACCACTATAATTTGTGACATAACTCACGTCCCTAGCGCCACCTACATAAGTTACGTAACAAATGTAGTTTATTTTAGGTAACCCAAAGCACAATCTTTCTCTGAACAATAATGAAATAACTTTCGTAAGAAACGATTCTGTTCAACTCTCGTGTGATGTGTATATATGTACATGTATATGTAAGTTGACTGGAATCATTGTATACTGCGCTATTGGGCTATTGGCCCGTCAGAGGACAGAAGTTGACCTGATGAAACCTACAGGGTGATCAATCCAAAATGTTGGTCCTACATTGCACCGTGCGACATGTCCCCAGACCAGGACAGGCTCATTTAGATCTGGGATGAGCAAAGGTAGGAAGTAATTAAGAAAAGAATAAATGATGAGGGAGAAGGAAAAAAAACTAAAACTACATTAAAATAGGGAGAAATTGAGGAATTTATTGACCATTGAAGAAAGGAAGCGTGAAGTTATATTTCTGTGAAATGAGAGGAAGGAAAAAGGGTCAGTAAACGACGGTGTTAGAGGCAAAGACAGGAAATGAACGAGGTGTAAAACAAAAAGTAAAGTTTAGGATCCCTGTCCATTTTTTTGATCGGAGGATTTTCTGATAGCTAATTAGACATGGAGGGCCAGCCATCGACAGCTGCATTCATCATCATAAAACGTAATAATTAATGACATTCCAACAAAGAGAAATATGCAAATGAGCTGAGCTCATTAGCATTTTCATATTCAGCTCCCATAATGCTTTTGCTGACAAGGTTGTAATTAATGAAAATTCATGTCTCTTAGCCGAGGTCTAGATTGGATCGCATTCATTCTCAATCCCCCAAATGAGGAGTAAAAAAAAAAAAAAACACGACGGGGATCACTGCCAAGTTTCTAGGGAGACGAGAGGGAGGGTTGAGAGACATGGATAGAGAGAGACGAGAAGAGTTACAGAGAGGGAGAGAGAGAGAGAGTGAGAGGGGGAAATGAGATGGAGGAAGGCAGATGGCGAGAGATGAAAGGAAGACAGGCAGAGAGAGAGAGAGAGAGAGAGAGAGAGAGAGAGACGAGGAACACAAACGGAGAGCAGTACTGATGCAGATAGTTCGAGAACAATGTTGCACGCCGAGATGTAAAGAGAGACGGGTAGAGAAAGAAAGGATACGGTAGAAGTGATGAATGGAGAGCGGGATGGAAAAGGAAGACACCGGGATGGGCAGAGTGACACCAAAAGTATTGTTACTGACGTGAATCCTTCCCCGGCTCCTGTTGAATACCTGATCAATCACAACAAAGAAAATAAATATTTCTAACTTTTTCTGCTTGTTTTCATTTTTCCTCGTGTGGATTTCTACACGTTAACAAGTTGTGTTTTTTAATAAACAGACGGCCAATCACAGCCTTCTAGGCGTAATTAAGAGTGGAGATGTCAGCTGCTGGCTAGCTAACTTCGTAAAAAAAAACATAATTGTGATACAGAAATGACTACGAGCCTGAATGCAAACTGTGCCGCCGTACCAGTCGTAAGGCCTTGGACGGAACTTATCTGCTGAGCAACCGCAGTCTTCCTCGTAGCTCTTCTTCTGGTTAAATCGTTGGTGGCAGCATTACAGCGATGTTGCACCTGCTCTGCAGGAATACAAACATGTACCGTATTTTTTGTCATCAAGTTCTATTGATTTTGAAGATATGCAACAGCCAGCTGAATCATTGAAGACAAGATAAACATTGAAATGGAAAAAAACTATATCTATATATATACACACACATACACAGGTGTCCACTTTTTTGCTATGTAAAGCCATGTAGAAGTCAGTAAATCCATTTGACTTCAACGTGTGTGTGTGTGTGTGTGTGTGTGTGTGTGTGTGTGTGTGTGTGTGTGTGTGTGTGTGTGTGTGTGTGTGTGTGTGTGTGTGTGTGTGTGTGTGTGTGTGTGTGTTTCTTGCAGATGATACTGACAGATAGCAGTATCTGTGGTTTGGCACTTGAACACACCTAATAGTGATATTTGCACTTCGCTCTGCAGCAGCTTGTTATTGTCTCCAGCTTCTGTAATAACAATATTCAAACTGTCAGTTTGAACTGTAGCGCTGCTGCTGATGTGGAGGTGTCGTGGTGAACATGTGATTGTTGTGTCCGTCACTCTGGAGAAGTTTGATGGTTGTTCAGGTTTAATTGTCTTCTGTGGATTAGGTTGCATTTACCGATATTAAAGGAGTCCTGTCATGCTCATTTTCATGTTCATTCTTGTATTTTGTGTTTCCACTAGAACATATTTACATGGTTTAATGTTTAAAGTAAACACTATTTGTCTCTTACTGGCCCTCTGAACATACCTGTATTCATCGTCTGTCTGAAACGCTCTGTTTTAGCGCCTGTCTCTTTAAGCCCTTGCCCGAAAAAACAGTTTGCTCTGATTGGTCAGGGTTTTCTGTACTTCCGGTTGCACTTTCGCTGTCTTCACAGCATCACTGCAGCTGGGGACTCGCTGTGTGTGTCACCTACAGTTGTGACCTAAAGCTGCTTTATAATTACAACAGACCTGGGAGTCTGCCTGTCTACAATATGGGACCTTGAAGGCAATTATTCTTTTTGTAAGTAGGTGAAGGTTTTGGTGAGGTTGTCAGTCAAGACTTTGTCATGTGTTCTTTGAAAAGAACATTATGTAGGCCAGCATGTGTAAGTATGGGAAAAACCCACAGGTATCAGATGTATGAAAATGAGTCACGTTTACCTCGTTACATGTAGTCAAGTTATTTTTTTTTACATTTGTTGTACTTTAGTTTTAATAATAAGATTAAAAGTACATGAATACTAGGGGTGTAACGGTTCACAAAATTCACGGTTGGGTTGGGTACGATACAGTGGAGCCACGGTTCGGTACGTTTCGGTACAGTAGAAAACTATAAATGCCAGAGAAATGTACTTGATTTTAAAATATATTGATTCATTACAACTAACATCATAAAGTTATTCTTTGACTTTGAACAATTATGGAACTATACCTGAGTGACCCATCTTCTGCACATACGCATTAAAAACAAAAACTGCTCCTTAATGTTAATGTAGTATTAATGTAGTATTGTTACTTACATCTTGCAAAAGAGATTTTAAATTTTTTTTTTATTTTTTATTTTTTCAAACGTATTCGGTTCGTCATGCGTATCGAACCGTGAGCCTCGTACCGAACGGTTCAATACGAATACGCGTACCGTTACACCCCTAATGAATACTCAACTACATATTTACATTATAAGGACATTTTGTGCTTTTTCTGGTAATGTAAATATCAGTCATACTGTTCTTACTGCGTCTTAGTGACGGTAAACATGAAACATGACATTAGGCATTAACATTCACAGTGGTGGAATGTAGCACATTTAGTACAAATTCTAAGAACTTGTTCTCTTCTATTCTGTTATTATTATAACTTTATTATACTTACAACTGACAAGAGAAAAAAGGATTCTATTGAGAAAAAAAACAAAGACAAGGTGTAAAGTTTCTTAATTCAGAAAAACAGAGCAGGTCTCTTTTTTTCCCACCAAAACTTGTCTGGTAATCACAGAGATAATCTCCTTAATTGAGAGAAACAGAGCAGCTGTTAAACGTTTTTCCATGAAAACCTTTCTCATAATTCTGAGATAATAATCCCGTTAATGTAGTTATTTATTTTTTTATCTCAAACACTTCTGTACCGTTGCAAAATTGTTATTTGCCAAAAAAAAAGGAGAGACTTCCAATGGATTTGAATGCACTATTTATGAAGGGGCATGTCAGAATCTGAACATGGAAACTTGCATATTATAAGTCTCTTTGAGTATCATATTAAAAGACAAACAGCAGCGGTACTGTCAGGTTTAAATTCAGATAACAGACAAAGAGAGAGAAAGAGAGCGAGAGTGCACATTAATCCATAGGAAGAATAAAACGGCAGATTAGATGGTTGTGTTCAGGTTAAAGCAGGATAATCTCTGCAAAGTGCTGCCTGTGTGTCGGCTTCAACCTCCCGATAATGTGTGTTTAAAGTCGGGGGAAATAGTCCAAAACACGTTCAACACACCAAAAGCAATGCTCTGTAGTGATAACTACTGTCTGATGAAAACTCTTCTCTCTCAGTTTAAATTGTTGATGTGGATTCATAATGTAAAACACTTACAGACTTTATCTTGTAAATGTCTGATCTGGAGCTAAATGTTCTCTAAAATCTGTAATTGGTCCTTTAGAGACTGAACATGTCATTTTTTTTGTTTATTTTTTCATGCAGGTGTTCTTGAACTGACAAATCACGTTGAATCCGAACATTTTAACGTCGTTTTTGTTGAAAAAACATGATGAGTGTTGAACGTGAAGCCGCACAAAGCAGGCGGAGGAGTCGACTCTGCAACGATGCCGGAATACTGATATGTCCTCTGTGTGTGTGTGTGTGTGTGTGTGTGTGTGAGAGAGAGAGAGAGAGAGAGAGAGAGCGAGAGTGTGTGGGAGAGAGAGAGAGAGAGAGAGTGTGTGTGTGTGTGTGTGTGTGTGTGTGTGAGAGAGAGAGAGAGAGAGAGTGTGTGGGAGAGAGAGAGTGTGTGTGTGTGTGTGTGTGAGTGTGTGTGTGTGAAGTGTTGGCACGAGATAGCAGTTGCCCCCTGGGCTTTGCCAACGTGGCACTGCCCCCTCTGCAGCAGCATGGCACAGTCTCTGTCTTTGTTGTGGAACTGGCTCTGTGTGTGTGTGTGTGTGTGTGTGTGTGTGTGTGCCCTGGAAAGAGAGGTATCCAAAAAGAACCAACAGAGGAATAAAAAAATAAAAAGTAAAAATATTGAAACAAACCAGTCGTTTGTTCAGATGAACTCAACATTTGGAAGTGAAAACACGACGCGTCCTGTTTAGTGTGTGTGTGTGTGTGGGGGGGGGGGGGGGGGGGGGGTGCGTGTTTTGGTAGATCTTGGCTGTATTTTATTTAATAATTATATTGACTGATGGTTTGGGTCACTTGTTTCGGACGTTGAATTTTCCCTCCCTTGAACGTTGAATATTAGAGCTGGGTGGGGCTTAACATGTACGAGCGTGGGATTCGTCTCTCTCTCTCTCTTTATTCTTCTCTTTCGTCCCTTCATCGTTATATCATTCCTTTCCTTTCGTCTTCCTCGCTCCCTAGGTACTTGCCTCCTTCCTTTATTTACTCTGACCTTGCTCTCCCTTCTCTTCATCCATCCTTTAATATGCACTCCTTTTCTCCATGCACCTTCTTTGTCCCCACCCTTCCCTTTATTTCTTTCCCCTGCCCTCTTTTTCTTCTGTTTCAGTCTTTCCAATTACTTTGCCTGTTGTCTTTCCTTCTTTCGTTATTCCTTTGTCTTTTACCACTCTTTCTTTCCCTCCTTCCGTACATCCTTCTCGCTTTTCTCTCATTCCTCTTTCCACCCTTTCCACCCTTCACTTCTTTCCCCTCTGTCAGCCTTTTCTCTTCTCGTCTTTTCTTACTTGTGCCTGTGAAAGCAGTGGTAATGAAAAGTCAGCTGCTTTATACATCACACTGCTGGTCTGGCTTTTGACTCTAGCTCCCGACCACCTGGAGGGGGCGCTGCTCTGCAGCTGACCTTTGACCTATAACGTTGACGTCATTGTTTAAAGGATATAAGAATGAAAATAATAATAATCGTGCATTTAAGTATGACGGAGCGTCTGTGAAATGAAAAGAAGGGGTTTGAATGTCCTCTGATGTTCATGTGGAACAGACTGCATGCATCATGTTGTGTACGTGTATTCCTCTGACACACGACTGAAGACTACACCAGCAGACAGTACTCACGTACACGTACTTTGTCCAATTTTGATCAGCTGCCGTGTGTTTTTTTGTCATCGGTGCGAAACATTATGACATTTCTTTTAGTCGGTGTTACATCAGAATTACATAAATACTGCGTCTCCTACTGTGTCTCACAGTTACTTCATGGTATCTATTACTGTGTGTGTGTGTGTGTGTGTGTGTGTGTGTGTGTGTGTGGAGGTGCCCTCTTTGTGGTTTTGTCTAAACTGAATGTGTCGGTTTTGTCTGAACAGATGTTTCCTGTGGCAAGCTTTTAGGTAACAGCCTCGCCAACAGTGTGTGTGTGGGTGTGTAGGTCTGTGTGCACAGTGGCAACACAAGGAGTTCAGTTTTTTCGATTGAAAAAACCCTGCAAACATCACAAGCAAATAAGCGGTATAAAAAGTGGAAGCCTATAACGCCGGCTAACGTCTTCTACCTTCAGAAGTGCGTTCTCCTGGTGAGTGTGAGCAGGTAGGCCACAATTGTATTATATGTAAATGTGTGCAAGTTGTTTCCCTGAATTGTCTTCCAGCTTTTAGGTGTTTAAAGATATTGGCTCTTTTTCAGTCCATGTTTATACCAGTATGGAGTTACAGACGTGTGAGCTATGGGATACAATGTGCTCTGAGCTGCACTCTGTCGTAGTCTTGCTAGTTTGATCTACAGCGCTGTCCATGGTGCTGATCATGCAACTGTCACAATGTCGCTGTTTTGGCGACTTTGTTTTGCACCGATAACTGACTGAAGCCTTGAACGGATGTTAGGAGTTTGAGGTTTAATAGCAGAGTGAGAAAGTACAAATTGAGCAGACTTTTGCCATTCTTAAATGTAGTAGGCTGCAGTATGTCACAGTTTGAAGTTTCATCATTAAGATAAGAATATCATTGTATGGTAGTCTATTAGCATATACACCTAAATACTAATTATTCAAGATATTATTTTTATCAATACTAACAAAGTCAATTAAAGATTCATAAAAAATGACTTTGGCCAATTACTGATCATCAATGAACGCTCATTTTATTTACAATGTTACAGTTAACCTTCATGAATTGAAAATACACCGTGAAAGGGTTAAAGTTGTAAGGCGAAAAAACACGGACGACTCCCAGACCGGACAACGCCGTGGTAGGGACCTGTCAATCACAAGGTAGCCCCGCCCTAAAGCATACCCTGCTTTAATAGATCAGTCGCAGCCGCCGGCCTTTGGCTGCGGTTAGGAGGAGGCTAAACTATGAGCAACAATCATTGTCGAGCTCTGCTTCAGACTTTATTTTTGATAAGTCCGTCTTCCTTTGATGTGGGTTGCTTAGCAGCATAGGCAGTTGTCGCCAACGCTGGGATAGCAGCTTTTTTCTGCATGCACGTGCGTCTACATTTGTGGAACAGCCAATGGAAACGGCCACTTTCTGAAGTGACTTATGATTGGCCAGAACCTCCCATCACGGGCTGAATTCTATAGCCGAAAAACAGAACAAACAGGAAGTGCAGAAGTGTAGTTGTCCCCAAAACCACTTGAATTACAATATGCTGAAAGGTTTTTATGGAATTTGCTGCCAAAAAAAGAAAGAAAACTGCCGACCCCAGCTTTAAGATTTGACAGATTTAGGCAGACATTTAATACATTTAAAAAAAACAAAAACAATATATCATTGATAATAATATAACAAAGATATTATCTTACATGAGACAGCATTTACACCGTCATGTATACGTTTAACCATATATAATGGAAAAGTTGAAAAAGTCTTTTGGTGGATATAGTCAAAACATTTTTTGCGGGTCGGGGACATACGACACGTCAAGATGTTTGGATTGAGGCAAAAGCTGAAATGAGACACTGATGACGGCTTTAAAACTCGAAAATGAACAAATCAAGGAGATAAAGGAGAAACACACATTTGTTTGTCATAAAATCCATCCACCCGTTCACTGTTTTGCAGATTATTACTTAAACAAAACACGGAGATAAATGCAGCTTTAAAAAAACAACAACGCTGCGATTGCAATGCGCTCCATCTTCCCTCCTTTTCTTCTTCTCTCTTCTTTCATTTTTTCAGCTCTCCCTCGTTCTCTCTCAGCTTCTCCCTCCGGTTTACTTTAGTCTCTCTCTCCGTACCATATGGTGTACCATGGTACATTTAGCTTGTCAGTGATAATGGATGGCCATGGAAGCCCAGTTTTGCTTTAAGCGCTAGCTTGCTGCTCGCTGTCTCAGTGTGTGTGTGTGTGTGTGTGTGTGTGTGTGTGTGTGTGTGTGTGTGTGTGTTTGTTGGATGATGGCTGCTGATGCTTTCGGCTGTTGGATGAGGGATCATGAAGCAAAATCAGCCCTAACATGCACCCAGCACACACACACACACACACACACACACACACACACTGAGCCTCGTTGTTCGTGGTCGATGCTTCGGTCACTTCCTGGCAGCTTAATTCGTGCGACCTGATTGGTTGATAGACGCAGGCTGAATGGGAATGTGATATTACTTTTCACACGACGGTCGCACAACGATCTCTTTTACTCTCATCGACTTCAGCTTCAGCTCTTCAGGTCTGCGTCGACACACCGGCTCCGTTAGAAGAGGTGCTGTGTATCGGTGGGCCATAGAACCGACCAATGACGTGAGTGGACCGTCCTCAACGTCGATACGCGCATGATGCAACAGTGACAGACGCACTCATACCCAGTTTTCTGGGGACAATACGGGTTCCTGCTGAGAGAAGACTGTGGATTGTCAAGTGGCCGAGCACGAATAAAGATTTATTGATAACTCCAGTGGCGTGCCATGCATTTTATACCTGGGCCTTCACTGCTGGTCCTGCAGCTGAAATACCACCTTATAACCACATTGTGGCACCACAGCTCATTTTCAAGGCTGTAACTATGTACGAGTCGTTTGATTAACGCTTGAGCATTTAGAGAATGCAAAAGCCTAAATTCAGGAAAATATAATGTTCTCAGCTGGTCTGGCTGTGGGATCCACTGTCATTCCTTAATGACAAGCCGCAACACAAAGAGATTACGATAGGATTTTACTTTCAACAACTTGAATGTTGAACGTACTGCTCTGCAGTGTCTTTCCTCCTCTCAGCACTCTCTGTCATGGTGCAGCTCAACTCAGTCAGAATGCTCATATTTGATTGGCTGAGCTGCATCACGTGATGTGATTCACTACCTATCAGCCTCTGCTGGCTGTTAAGTTTTGTTTCACGATAGTCACGTGCTCGCCCACTGACCAATCACAGCACACTCTGCACCTAGTGGGAAAGCTACAGATGAACACTGAGCATGCAATGCTGACGTCATTATAGGCCGGCTAGCTGCCGCTGACACGTCAAAGAATACGCCCAACATGTCAAACTAAAGATCTGATTGGTTGAACACTATGACAATCAACAATATCGTCCCCATTTACTTTAATCTGCACTGGCTGCAGGTGAGAGTCTGCAGGCCTCTGGCTCTGTTCTTACCTAGAGACACAGAGGTGAGATCTGATTGGATAAAAGCTCTACTTAAAACAAGCTGCACTGGAAGCAGAGCAACTGAGGAAGACAGGAGCTGTGCAATGGGAAAATAAGATAATGGGAAAAATATTTTTATAAATTATAATACATGTAGTGTATTTAAGAAAAAATATTAAATTATAAAATATATATATATATATATTTTTTAAATATATATAGCTTTGTGATTCTGTTTAGGCCAGCACAGAAGGCCTTGCAGGCCCTGACGGCCCGCCACTGGATAACTCCCAGACTGTTGTTTTGTAGATATTTGGTCTTTATTCAAAGTCATTTAGGATCGAAAAAAAGAGACTTTGAAGAGATTTTTTTATAATACCAACTGAAAAAGGGAAAGATGACACAACCTACAGAGAATTATCCGTTGAATCAGCGGCTCCCCTCGGCTTTACACAGCTTCAGCTCATTGTAGAGAGAGGGGAAGAGGGGAAAACCACTGAGACGCTTGTCCATAGAATGCTCCAAAATCCAGAATAATGTCAGCATATCCCACATGTCTTGATCGGAAAATGCTGCATTTGGAATAAGGCCTAATTCCAAATATCCGAACGGAATATGTTTACATGAGCCATGTCAAATTCGGAATATTGTCATATTGGGAATAATAGTGGAACATGAGTGTCCATGTAAGAGAGGTCATGGTCTACAGGAATTCTGATAATATTCCCGGGACACCAGAAGGAACCCTAAAGAGCAACTCAGGCTTTATAACCTCATATTAAAATCATTTGTGATCAATCTTCAAATTTGATAACACTATCAGGTTTTTCACCTTTTACTCCCTATTGAAGTCTGTCACTGAGTTATTGATCATCAATGTATTACTGTCTCAAAGCCTGATGATCAGATCACGATGCTCATCAGAGCTGTAAACCTCCTCCTCCCTGTCGGCCAATCAGTGATGAGTGTCTTCCTCCTTTTCTCTCCTCTCGGTACAAGCCCCTCAGTTATCCCTGGCATCATCGCCGTCATTATCAGAAACAAAACGAGCGGAATACAGGAACAGGATGCCTCCTCTTCCTCTTCCTCTTCCCCTCATCCTCATCCTTCCCGTGTCCCTTTTGAGAAGTGGAGCGAGTGAAGAGCAGGAGCGTGCGCCCGAGACAAGAGGCGGTGATTGTGTGTTAATACGAGAAGGTGCTTCCATTCCTGCGGAGCACGACTTTGTGTCTTCTGTTGTTTCTGATACAGAAACACGTGAGAAGTGCACACACCAGCATTTCTACCGTTTACCGTGTGATCATTGCAACATAAGATAAAACAGTTGATCGTTATAGAATCCTGTCTCATAGTATTAGAATACCAGGCAGTGTTCTGGTGTCTGATGATAATGATGATGATGAACAGAAGTTACCATATTTGAAATACAGTGGAGTAACGTAGAGACGCCGTATACGGCTCTGGTAGGGGCAGTGACATGTCAATCACAGTAAGCCCGCCCCTAAAGCATACTCTGCTTTATGATCTATTTGACTCTAAATGGACCATAATGTACTAAATGAACATCATGCTGTATTGAAGAAGACTTGAAACTAGAGACTGAGACCATAAACTCATGTTTACTCTGCTGAGAAGTAGAGTCATTTTCTCATAGACTTCTATACAATCAGACTCCTTTTTGCAGCCGGAGGAGTCGCCCTCTGCTGGTCAGTAGAGAGAATGCAGGTTATAAGACGCTTCCGTATTGGCTTCACTCTGCAGAACCGGAAGTAGTCGCCTGAGGAAAACACACGACAAACAAGAGAAACTTTGGGTAAAATATCACAGAACAGTAGAGTGAGGATACGTTGATGTGTGTAATATGAGAATTACATTTTTTTATTTGTTTTTATTTTGCACAATTCAAAACAATATAATTAAAAACAAACAAACATAACAGAGATAATGAATATCACGGTGCAGGAAGAGGCAGACAGCCAACTGGGCTTATTTGAAGCCTCCACCTATATAATATAAACATTTTACAAAATTACAAACATAAAATAAAATATGCATAAGACATTACATTACAACAAAACAAACAAATGAAAGAAAGAAATAAACAAACAAACAAAGAAAAGAAAAAAACAATATTGTACTTGTGTCGAGTGTGTGCGAGCATGTGTGTGCATGTGAGAGTAAGCGTGGGCTTGTGTTTGTTCAGGGATGTTGGTTCATACACCTGCAGTAACTCATAAGCAATGGCAATACTACAAGTCCCTATGAGTGAAACAACTATACATGTAATATAACAGCTAAAACAAGAAAGACTTGGACACTAATACATAAAAAAACTGTTACAAAATGACATGTTATCAGCCCAGTAGACCTTACCACTGTGGGAAGCAACGGTTGTACATTTCTATCTCGTGGATTGTGTCATAGCGGAACGACAACAACAAAACGTAATGCCGTGAAAGACGGCGAGGGTGCAACATGTCTTTTGTCCAAGTCACGGCACGGCGAACATCTGGAACGCAACAATATTGGGTTAAAAAAAAAAAGATGGTGGCGGCTTTAAGTAGTTTCTAATTTGTCTTCTAATTAAGTCTTTTCTGATTTGGTCACTTCAAAATCGATGCACGATACATATGAGAGGCGGAAGGATCGCATTGAATCCGAAGATGAATCCATAGTGAATTGCAGCTGGACTGAACTGTACTCTGTGACGACCGTGCATCGTATAGATCTAGTGGTGCTGAAGTCAGAGATCACTGAGATTCTCCCCTCTTCACCCCTCTCCTGTTTCCTCCTCTCCTCTCCTCTCCTCTCCTCTCCTCTCCTCTCCTCTCCTCTCCTCTCCTCTCCTCTCCTCTCCTCTCCTCTCCTCTCCTCTCCTTCCTCTCCTCTCCTCTTTCCCTGCAGCTGTGTTCTCCTTTCTCTCTCTCCAGCTGTTGCCAACCAATCACCTGCTCCCTCTGCCACACACACGCACGCACACACACACACACACACATACACGAATACACACACGCACAGTATAATTATAGGAGAGGGGTGCTGGCTGGCGATCCATTTGCACGCACGTATAAACAGAAAAGGAAAGATTTGCATATGAACCCCAGGGGAGGGGATCGATCAGGAACGGTTGATTACTAGATTGTTCGATTGATTTTGTCTTTATTTTGATATATTTCTGATATTGGTCGATTAGTTCAGATTGATTAAGAGGATAAAATGAGGCCTCGTTGTTCAATAAAAGGAATACAAATAGTAATTTAAGCGATATGTTCATCTACAAAACTAATCTAAAACAATTTCCATAATAGAAAACAAACACCACACATTCTTTAGTGTGTATCGTCTCAAATGTGAGGATTTATTCTGGGAAGGTGTGATGGACATTTTCCACTGTTTTTGTTTTACAGGAAAATGACAATTATTAAATCAAATAAGAAGAAGAAAGAAAGAAGGAACGGTGGAGGGAAACAGTCCTTAGTTGCAGCACTAAATAATTAAAATAAATGAGAAAAAAAATCAAAACAATGATAAATAAACAAATAAATTGATAATCCCATCAGTATGAAAAGAGTTTGCACAGGTTTACTCATCAGTCGTCCCACACAGAGCGCACACTGACCTCCACCAGTGTGAGGAGCAAAAGACTAAAACATAACCGTGAGGGAGGAAAGGGGTGCAGAGAGCAGGGAACCTGAGGGAGAGAAACAACTAAAGTAGAGCAGCCAGGCTGCAGACTGGCCCACAAACTTCCCTCACGTATCACCGCCTTAATGCCCCGACCGTTGGTTGGTTTCCATGGCAGCAGACGAGGGTAAAGTGGTAGCTTTTCCCTTTTTTTTCCCACGCTTCCAGGGCAGTGCCATGTGAATGCAGCGGGCAGAGTCTCTGCTGGCACACACTGAATGGGAGCAGAGCTGACAAAGACCTTACAAACACCATGCTGTTGGTGTTAAACCGCCCCAAATCTGCCCGAGTGACCGGTTCACATCCCGCTCTACCTTGGTACATGGAGCAAGGCGGGGGGGGGGGCCCTGCCCCGGCATGTTGGCTACCATTTAAGAAAAGATACCGACAGTCTGTCCAAGACGGTGTTCTGGTGTCCAGCTGAATCCTCCACACTGTTGCATCTTTGGTTTCTTCAGCAATTCAAATGTGCCCACTGCATATCTCCGCAAGACCCGCCCTGAGTAGCATTCAAGCGCTAGAATTGGCCAGGCGTCCGTGCTCGCGTGGAGCACCGCTAATCCAATATGTCCAGGTCCTCTGCCCTGACCAATGGGCTATCCTGACCCTAACCACTCACGGTCAATGCCAAACCTCCACCGATGTCACGGAGCCCAGCCAGCTACAGGGGGCGGGTCTTGCCAAGAAAGGCAGTGGGGTTCATAGTTCTTGAGTTCTTTGTTTTTGCAGTCAATGGGTGTTTGAATGGGTTTTGGGTTAGACGACTAAAGGGAGGACTGTGGATAACACAAGGTGAAATGCATTTAGCTGCAGCTAGTGGTGAGGTTGCAGATTGCACCCAACTGAATACCACTCCGCGCACTCCTCCTTTTCCCAGCGTGTTGGAGAACTACGGTGGCCTTCAAGTTACATGAACACGTGAAAGGCTCTCGAGTGTTTGGTTTGTCCGTTCTGGGCTGCTGTACAGTTCAGTTCAGTTATTCAAACATATTTGATTGAGATTTTAGATGAACTTAACGTCAAACAGCTGCTAGCTGACGCTAGAAAGTTGCTGTAGGCTTTCAGCTGGAATATGACTTTTATCAGCTTCAGAAATATGCAAGTTTTGCCTAAAACTAATCTTTGTAATTGGCCAACTCATTTTATTTACATGCAAGGGTGGTTTTGAAGCCAATGGTTGGTCCACACTTCTGTACTTCTTGTGGGAGATGTTCTAGCTGTCTTGGAGTTCACAGTAGAGATTTTATTTTTCTTCTACCTTTTGTTTCTTTGCCTCTCAGCCGGCGGCAGCACAATGATGTCACTGTTGTCCTTGAGCCTCTGAGCTCTACCCATTTTAATTTCTGACTTGTGGTTTGTGAATTCTGATAAAGTCTAATGGAGCCTACAGTGCAAATGATCTAGTTGTTATAGCTGATGTGGGCATTGACTTTATTCATTCCGAATTAGTTGAGGAAAGCAGGTGACTGCCATCTCTGAGTTTCCACGTAGGCGCTGAGATCTCTCTCCTCCCTCCTCCGTCCTCGTCCTTTCTCCTGCCGCCCGTATATTTCCGCCCTCCTCTCCTCTCCCTCGTCAGGTGGGGTCTGCCCTGCTGCGATGCAGCCGCTCGGATCACCGCCTCGCAAGCAGTGTGTGGGAGCAGATATGTCATTATTCTGCAGCCAGGTGGTCGCAGCTCAAATCACACAGAGCACACATCAGCGAGGCGACGCAGCTCCCAGATCTACAGCTTTACCCCTCACATTACAGACAGTCCAGGTGTTCAAACGCTGCCACATTTGTCTAAATACAAGTATTACGTTGGGAGTCAGGGTCGAGGAGGGGGAGGCATAGGGCTGTCATTGATGGCAGGAGGGAGAAAAATGGGGGAGTAAGAGGACAATGTGGAGAGAAGTGAGACTTAGGAGGTCAATTCAAACTACAGGTCTTTCAGACTTATGGACCTGATCTGAAACAGAGGCACGGAGAAACAGCATAGTTGGCATTGTACATTCCTGCAAACCACGGATAATGTGCATGTCTATGTTTCTGCATTGGGTCAGAAAGAAAAAATAAAAGCCATTTACAAAATAAGTTTAAAAAATAATAATAATGAATTCAAGGTATTTTTTGCTTGAAATAAGTAAAACAATCGCCAATGAAACAAGTGAAAATTTGCTTCGCAAGACTTCTTGAAAAAGATGTAATAATTAGGCCTTTCAAGATAAGAAGTCGTCATAATAAGCCTGTAATGTCTCAAGATATTCAAGATACATTTGAGAGGCATGCAGAGCAAGCGATGTAGTATATCTAGCCACTGTTACTGAATGTTTCGTGGCATAATGTTCGTGGAAAGTATAACAATCGAGAAGGTCCACACAGGAGGAGAGGTGGTTAAAAGGGTCGAACAAACACAGGAGACCACAGTTAGTGTCCCGTGTGGAGCCGTGCTGACTTTAAGCTTATTACGTAACGTTGATCGGTCCATCATGTAACAGTACATCAAAAAGTCCTCGAAGGCTTTTCTTGTTAATTTACGGTGGTTGCGTTGTTATATTACCATGTTGCGTTACGCTAATCTGTTGCGTTGTCGCGTTGTCATGTTATAATTTCTCCAGGAACCATGATCTTTTTTCCAAACTTAACCAGTGTTGTTGCCTGAACTTAACCGTTTTTTTTACAATGTATGCCATGGTGCATTTCTGCAAGCGTGGCTGATATGAAAAGTATTTAATGTATTTGTGTTCAAAAAAGGTCGACATTCAATGTTTTTGTGGTTTTCAGAAACATACAATGCCAACATATTTTCTGGCGACCGGGTTGTGGACAACCAGACGTACATAAATACATTTCCAACAGAAGAGGTCCAAGCTGTTCTGGCAATACAGCTGGACCCTACCAATCTAACTTGAATTTGTACCCGGCCAATCTCAGGTCCAGGGTCAGTTCTCGTACATAAGCGTACAAATGAGAACCGCTATGTCCTACTCACGAGGTCCATTCAAAGCTATATTCCAACATGATGTCAGATGATCATAGCTGCTCATGCGTGAACAGCAACAATATTATTATTATTATTTTAAGATTTTGCATTCGATTTACAAGTTTATTTAATAACCATCATATCGGTAGAATATCAGCATCTCTAGTCATTAGGGCAGGAGGAGACAAAGTGAAGCTAACACAAACAGATGTTAAGCACCATTGTACAGAGAGGATAGAAGAGGAGGACGAGGAGAGGAGAAGAAATGATCAGAGACAGACAGCCATGACAGTGACAGGAGAAAATCAGAGTGTGATTCTGAACCACAGGATCCTTTGACCTTTGACCCCTCCAGTCTGACAGCACCTGACCCATCATCCATCTCTCCAGGGTCGCCCCTCCTCCTCTGCTGCCACAGAGAGAACGAGAGAGAGAGAGACAGAGTTTCTCCTCATATCTACCACATAGATCAGAATCATTGAGCGAAATCAACTCTTACAGTGTTTGTTGTTGGTATTCATCGCTCCATCTTCTACGTGCAAGGATTTTTCTACTACTTCAACTATTTACCTCAAACCTATCAAATTTAAACTTGCATATTGTAGCTTTTAGTGACACGTTGCTGCTGTGTCTTGGAGGTTTGATAGCTCTGTTAGCTCCCGTAGATTTGTTCGCCCCATTCGAAACCAGCCTGGAAACCAAAATCACACAAGTTGTGGCATTCCTTCTTCTCAGAGTCCTGACTCTTAGAAATGTTCACAAAATCAGCGCAACTGAAACTGCCTGGGTTGGAAATGTTTGGACAATAAATCAAATGTTCTGAAAAACCTGTGGCTGTGAGAGAACTGTAATGAGCCGGTCCAGTTAGATGGTTTACCTGCTGCATGCCCGTGCAAAAGCTGCATGCTTAAATATGATGTTTTGCTGTTTAGGTTCAGAATGATGGTTTTGGAGGGAGTGGCTTCGGAGGGAGGGCTGAAGAGTCGGGCTGTCAGTGTTGCCGACATTGCGACTTTCTCGCTAGATTTGGTGACTTGTGGAGCTAGCACAGTGCTAGCTCCTTTCATTGGAAAAGAGACGGCAACAGTGGACTGGGTTTTTTTCCTGGTTGGACACTTTTTCAGATCTAGCACGCACTTGCCGGTTTTGTCAAGATTACCAACCCTAGCTTTAAAACGGTCCTAGAATGTGTAAAGTACAACTCACGAGCTACTGAATGGCCTTTCTGAGGAGCCGAGCTCATCCTGGAAACTACAACGAGGCCCGACGTGTAAATAAACTCGATTTACAGGGTTAAAACTAAATGTGCTTATCATTCACAAAGGGAATTTTTTTGATGTGAGAGTTTGATAATAATGAGCCACGTTGTTGCTCAAACATTCAGTCTCCCGGCCTGTTTCACATGAAAAGCTGGTGAGCTCGAGCGCTGCGTCTTTATTCAGTGAGACGGTGTCAGTGAACAACACTCTCCGCTCATTGTGCCGCACTTTAATACTTCCACATTGTGCTGCTAATTCAGAATTTCACACCTTTTCCTGTCGTCGCTACCGCTCTCTTTGTCTCCCCGCGCAGTCCCAACCCCGAAACGTGTCAAATCCACCTCTAAGAACCTCTTTAATTCGACATTAGCAGTCGTCATCTGGGTGCTGAACAATGCCCAAAACACAATTTACAGCTACGACTGGAGCGTCCCGCCTTTGTTTGCTCCGCAGCTAAATATTGTTCCGTCAATAATGGAACTCCAAACACGGAATCAGGCTTTTCGTTTTCGGTAATCCTGAATGTTGAACAGCAGATTTTTTTCCTTTCTTTTTGTTGTGTTTTATTGTCTCTGGAGCATAATTGGAGTACGGCGTTTTCTCCATTTGTTTTAAGGTTTTAGGGAGGAACATGGGCTCGTTGCCTCGTGGATGGAACTCCAGATGCTATTGTGTCCGAGGTTTTTTTTTTTGTGGAAGTGTTGCCCGAAATCCTCGAAACAAACGCGACAGCTATGGTGGGGGGAAAAAATATAAATCCTGGAAAGAATCAAATCCTCTAAAATTCTCATTCGGCGACGCTTGAAGAAGGACGGGGTTGGGGGGGTTCAACTGGAGCACATGGTGATGTCCAGAGAAGAAAAGAAAAAAAAACATCTACCTAAAACCTCCAGCAGTGTTTCAGGTGCCATGTTTTCTTCTCCCCCCCCCCCCGGCAGATCAGAGCGAAATAAAGACATTGATAAATTCACGGAAGGGTGCGAATGTTGCCAAATCGAGTCAGACCCCGACCTAAGCAGACGCCGTGCCACGGAGCGGGGGGGGAGGGAAGGAGAAAAGAGAAAGAGGGGATGGGGGGGGGAGAAGATGTGGGGGGGCTCTAATGCCAGCCTTATGCGTCTTTTAGTCGTTTTCCGCCGTTGGGGCTTGGCACCGGCACGCCGCTGTCAGCCAGCCAACTAAAAATCTGCAGTGCCTGCCGCATTTCAGCAGCCCTGTTTTGTCTGAGACCAACACACACACGTACACAAAAAAAACACTCGCGCGCCGTACACACTCGCCGACGTTTTTTCCGAGAAACTGACGTATGATAAAAAATTCCTGGAATCAAAGGAATTTTCTTCTTTATGAATCATTGACACCCTGAGCAAGAATTTTTTGCATTTTTTTTTGCAGTGCCACGAACGCATCCCGCTGCTTTGGAATATTAATGTGAAACATAGTCTTCCTGTGCAAGCCCTGCTGTTTGGAAGGTTGGCCCCCCGTTTGTCGCCTCGCTTGTTGTTTGTGTTGTTTATCTATTGATTCCAGGCTGGAGGAGGGGTGAAGCAGTATGAGGGGGGATGTGTTGGATAATGAAGGCTGTTTGGTAACAAGGAGCAGGGGTGGGGGGGGTCTTTGGGTCTCACTTACATGAACGGGGGGGGACAAGTGTCATGGCTGCTGCAGAATTGTCATCCATCTGCTTCACAGCCACGCAGGAGGAAACACCAACTCCCGTTGCCGATACGCACGTCCAAATGTAGTCTTCTAGAAAAAAATGGTTGCTTTTTTTTTTTATGTCAAAACTTGACGAAAATTCAAGCGCACATTAGCCAGATACGTGACATGGATCCCCTTTCAAGGGTTAACCAAGCTGAGTTTTTCTGAAAGTTCCGAAAGGGCTGAGTCTCTCTCACCGTGCTCCAGTTGGCATATGAATACTGAACAATGTGAAGTACATGATGATTGTCATTGTGTTGTTTCTGGAGTTAGTATTGAAGAAATCAGCGGCGGCAGGTCTGCGTGCAGAGAGCGCTGTATGCCGTGCAGATTTGTGAATTGTGACCAGAGTTCAATGTTCAAAACAGGAAATGATGTCATACACATGCTGACGGATGTCAGTCCGACTGTAGTGTCCGATTTAAACGTCATAGAGCGAGAGCGACATTTCGTCCCAAAAATATTTTATATTTTGTTCTCTGTTTCACCAACAGTCATCATTTATTCTCTTTAAGCATGTTCGGTAGCTCCTCCTCTTGCGTTGTCCAAAGCTTGTGTGGGACGATCGTATCAATCCTCAGTACATTGAGGGATGTTGGTGTGTCCGTCACTCCACTCTACTTATCGTAGAGAGTCCACTAGAGCGCCCTTTAAAATGCTTAATGCAATGAAAACAGTAATGTCTTTATGTAGTAAGGGCTGTAATGCAACGCTACTATTTGTCTCTGTGTTTATTACATATTATTGTCACATTTGTGTGACACTTAAACTATATATCTGTTCTTCAATACTTTAACACATTTTAATAGCAAAACAACGCGTTAGTTGATACTGGGACCTGTGTCAGTGTCAAATCAATATTCAGAATGTCTTCCATAATCTTCACTTAAAATATGTTAACCTAAACCTCGACAAGTGTGGAAATTAACGTTTATTTTGACAAAACTCTACAAAATCTCAGTTTCTACATGTTCTAACAGCGGTACTGCTGTTGGAGCAGTTATTAAATAATGTACACTGCAGCTGCCTCAGTAGACCAGGATGCACTGCAGTGACAGGATCGGCAAAGAAATGCAGTTCATGGACCTATGGCCATCTTTGACTGAAAGAGTCACTCAAAGGCATCCTGGGAAATGAAGGAAATGAGTAACGGAACAAATTATTGTCAATGTTTCATGATAACTGCAAATCTCTTTCTAATCAGTTGAATATCAAACCACAATTTTAAATATCTGTGTGTGGCATCAGGTCAGGTTAATTCTCATTTACAAAATTGTAACACTTTTACAAACTACATTTCAGGGCGGATCCGTTATTAACTTATTTATTTTAAGGTTTTTGTATCATTTTGTAGCTTCTCAGTGGTGTTCTGTGGCCCTGAGGGTCATAGTACAACTCTTCACAAAACACATTTCACAAAACTCGAAATTTCTCAAAAGGAAATATCACAAAAACACAAAATTTCACAAAACTCAAAATTTCACAAAAACACAAAATTTCACAAAAACACAAAATTTCACAAAACTCAAAATTTCTCAAAACTTCATTTCACAAAACTCGACATTTCACAAAACACAACACCAGGTGACAGTTTGCTGCTTCACCCGTCCTCAGCATTACTTTGCATCTGTGCATCAGCGCTGTAACCTCACTGCTGTCCGCTGACGTCTGGAGAGAGCACAGAGGGAGTCGACCTTTAACACATGAGCACCAGCTAACACCAGTGTGTGGATACCGAAACCTAGATACGTGTTTTATTGCTAGAAATATGAAAGAAAACTTGGTCTGTGATTTGCAGAAACACTGTTTCTGTTACATCCAATAACCAGATGTACTGACTTTGTCTGTTTCACATTTATTTCAAATACTTTTACTGACTCACAAACATTGATACTCAGTCACTTAACAATGAGATATTTGAAGACGATATGAAAGAAAAAGTCGACTGTAATGACTACTATAATGAATCAGTAACGGCAAGCGATAAAAATAAATCAAACTTAAAAAAAAGTGAAAAAATATAATCAGAAAATGGTCCAATCAGCCGTCTGATCTGCTCTGATATGGCTGAAGGTAGAAGCCGACAGATGTGAGCTGGATGCTGCGTCTCTCGAGTCGCTCTCGTCGCTCGTATACGTTCATCTGTTGTTTGATGTATTCACTCGCTCCGGTGCCAGGAAACCAATGCCTGCTGGGAGTGAAGGACGGGGGGGGGGGGGGGGGATTGTCTGTTAGACGACGGTTACTCATCGACCATCGTCTGTTAAATTAAAGTTGATCCCCCCCCCCCCCCCCAAAAAAAAAAAATGTTACGCTTTACACAGGAAGACAACGCCATGAATAAATATATAGATTATTTGAAATTCAGCGCTGGCGGGATCGTTTTTGTGTCTGTTAGAGTGTGCGTGTGTGTGTGTGTGTGTGTGTGTGTGTGTGTGTGTGTGTGTGTGTGTGTCTCTATGTGTCTGTGTGTGTGTGTGTGTGTGTGTGTGTGTGCGTGCGTGTGTGTGTGTGTCGGTACCTCTCAGACTTTGTAGAAACTTCTGGACCGGTGCCCAGCGGTGTCATGGAAACGCTTGAATCGCTCAGAATGATTCATGTCTGCACAGTCCAACCCTCCCCCCAATCACACACGCGCGCACACACACACACACACACACACACACACACACACACACACACACACACACACACACACACACACACACAGCATGCAGGAAGAAGGAGTTTAACCCTTCTTCTCTCCATCCCCCCCCCCCCACCCATCTCCCTCTCTCCCTCTCTCCTCTCTTTCTCTCCCCCGCCCATCATCTCGCCATCCTCGTCAAATCGCACTATTAGTCACATAGTTTATTAAAATGGCCTCATTATATGGATGTCAGAGGGGATCACGTCTTCTGAGTGTTTCCTTTCTCGACTCTCTGAAAGGACCGAGTCTAGACGTCGACATCGACTCCGATAGAACGGCTCTGTGTCAACGGATAGTGTCAAACGTGATGGACGGAATCCATCAAGAGGTGTATGAATATCTCCATTTAAAATAGAATAAAAATCATACTTTTTCTACATCGATAAAAAAACACAATTAAAAATTTGAACTCTAATTCAAATTTCAAAAACTCAAATTGTCATTGTCAGTCCAAAGAAAGTCAAGACCTTGACTCTCACAACTACTTTGTGTGTTTTTCTTCCTCTGAAAAATATTTATAACTCAATAAAAATTTTTTTAAAAAGTACATATACTCAGAATCAAAATACTGTCATGATAAACGGATGGATGTTTCCACAATAACTCAATCCCTTCTTCTCTTCCTTCCTCCCTTGTTTCCTCCTCTTCTCTTGCTTCCTCCCTTGTTACCAAGGTTTCATTCCACTCATTAAGCCTTTTGTTCGGGAGGTGACCTCTTTAAATGTGGCACCGATTCACCTCAATGGTACATTCATTTATTTATGAATCAAATTATTTGTCATTATTTATAAACCTCTGGACTTCACCAAGATTTCTGCTCATGTTACAAAACATTGTGCACATTTTAAACCTGTTCCCACATGTTTGTGTTCTCTGAGAAGTCGTAACATTACGAGACTATTTTCATGATTTAATGAGAATAAAGTAAAACATATTTGAAGATAAAGATGTAGCTGTCTTACAGTCTGCTGTGCGTGACGTTACTACTGTGCTGTTATGGTAGTATTCCCCTCAGGCCGTCTGTCAGACACCTCTAGATGAGACAAAGTTTGAGGGAAGCCGCTGTGCGCTGCTCTTCATCCGATCCACACGAGTCGCCATTTCTCCTGTGTTTCAATACACAGTTTAACTTAAACAACAGCGGTTCTATTTGATCTTTCTGCTCAAATGAATCGCTTCAGACAATCCAGTAGTTGTTGGATACTGGTAGTGTCATGTCCCCTACCGTCCCCACCAAATTATACACCCTTGTTTTTGTCTCTTTTCTCATCTCCTCTTCTCTCTTGTTTCCTCTCCACTTTTCTCCTCTGGTTTTGTTCTCTCTTCTCTTCTCCCCTCTTCACTCTTCTTCTATCTCCTCTCTTGTTACATCCTCTCTTATTTTTTCTCTTCCCTTCTACCCTCTTCTCCTCTCCTGTTCCCTCTCCTGTCATCTCCTTGCCTGTTTCCTCCTCTCATCTTCTCTACTCTCCTACTCTCTTGTTTCCTCCCCTCCCCTCTCCCCTTTTCTCCTTTCCTCTTGTGTCCTCCGCTCCTCTCCTCTCTTCTCTTGCTTCCTCCTCTTCTCTGTTCTGTGTTTACTGCTGTTGATTGCTGTGCTACAGTTAATGAAACTGCATTAAAGTAATTAAGATGAGCGTTAACATGGAAGAAGTAATTAATAAGAGGAAAGTACAGAGCTCTCCCTGACTCCGCTGCCTCGTATTGATCAGAAGATATTACTTTGTTGTCTCTTCCTCTCTGTCTGTACCTGGACTCGTTATTTCACTCAGAATCTGACCTGAACCACAGGCATTCATGAACCCTGTCCTGACTCATGCTGCTCCTCACTGGGGGGGAGTCCCGGCTGCAGATTAATAAACAACACCTTGGATTTTACTTTATCAATCAGTTGATAATACTGTTGCCTTAAGTTGAGTCTATTGACCAATCAGAAGCTGAGGTCCTGTTTTGTCGACCAATCAGACGCCGTGTTCCGGACTTGTTGACCAATCAGAAGCCGTGTTCCGGACTTGTTGACCAATCAGAAGCCGTGTTCCTGACTTGTTGACCAATCAGAGGCTGGGGTCGGTCCTGTTTTGTCGACCAATCAGAGGCCGTGTTCCGGAAATATCGACCAATCAGAGGCTGTGGTCCTGACTTGTCGACCAATCAGAGGCTGAGGTCCTGACTTGTCGACCAATCAGAGGCTGAGGTCCTGACTTGTCGACCAATCAGTGGCTGAGTTCCTGTGTGGCAGTGCTGATCTAAAATACATTGTATTGTAAACCAACATTAAAAAGTGACCTTGTATGGTAATAATGTATAATTTGGTAACTGTCTATGGCCGCGGTGGGGGTCAGAGGAGTAAATGCTTCTGGGCTTTACACAACATCAAAAATACACATTTAGGACAAGCAGTAGGCTGAAGGGTTTGTAGTTTTTATTCAAACTGAATTATTTGCGTTATAAAATGCTCCGTCAGACCCGCTTGGCGTTCTTAGTGTTGAGACATAGTTTTGCCGCGTTCAGTCACTTTGTGCAGCACCAGTGTTCTCATCTTTGCAGATGCCTGTAGTGTCAGAAACAGACTCAATAAGTGACGGGTTGACCGCGAAGCTCCAGGTGATTTACCAACTAGGAACCAGATATTTAAAAAAACATGGAATAGAAAAATGAATTAAGAACAAAAATCAGCAATGGGAAAAAGAAAATGCTTATGTAGCAACAGTGTGAAGACAAAAACAACAACGAAGTACAACACTAACACTACAGGTCTGAGAGACGTGCTGGGCTTCGAGGAGGCAGACATGACCAGAATACAAAGTGGTGTTGCTTTGTGGGCTTCTGCTGTGGAGGCGAGTCCAACAAAATCCACTATTTATACACACGGCGAGGAAGTGTGTCTCTGCTTTTGGATCGTGCTGCATGAATGTTAGCTCTCCCTGGTGTCGTATCGCGCTGTGCCGGGCGCTGGCCTTGTCCTGTGAAACACTTGTTAATGAAGGTGCTGGTTAAAAAACGCCAAGAGAAGGTAAAATGAAAGCAACGACCTTTAACAACCTGACGCTGTGACATCATGTGAAGTGAAGAGATTGAGAATCGGCCCCTTTTGTGGAGACCGAGGCTGGCCTTCGTCCAAACGCAGAGACACACAGAGAGGTTTCTGTTGCTTGTAAATTGGCCAAAACTCAAAGCGGTTTTGTGGTTTTTTTTCATTCAGGGTCCATACAGGAGGAAAAAATTGATGGAGAGAAAAGATGTAGTATTAGGTCCTGATCAGACGTGTTTATAGGTAGAAAACGTCAGATGTGCCGCACTGCCTTTTTGTTGCCCTTTCTGTTTTTTGCATCTTTTTTTATAAATTGTTGCTCAGCAACCACTGAACGAGCGCTAACGTTAGCTTCACACAAACCATGACCTGTACGCTACATTTGGGAAATAGTACCGTTAAAATGAATGAAAACAAATTACCCAAATTCTCAAGTATCGCACCTATTTGCATCCTGCTGTTATATTCTGATCAAAGTAACTACGGTTGGTAAACTCATCCAGCAAACTCTTCAATTGTTTTGCATGAGTTCGTTATTAAACCATGTATCTCCAACATGTTAAGCTAGGAATGCAGTTTGAGCTTTGGGATAAAGCATTATTCAGTTACTCCTCTGGGTTTTAAATGGTTTATTCAGCTTAAGAAGCAGGGAAATGCTACTAACCCATAAAGAGACGCTTTGGTGTTCAGTTTATCTGAAAAAGACAAAATCACCAAATTTGGAGATACATATACTGTGTATGATAATGTGTATGATAATTCTGAAAGAAAACATGATACACATGATGTAGTTTCAGTGAGTGATGTCTTTCATTTCACATGTGAAATACCTGAAGATGAAATGTACATCTTTTACATGTGAAATGGTGATGAATTCACATATGGACAAAAGGACAAAATCCAAATTTATTCTTGTCATAAAGTAGACATTGAGTTATGATTCATTGGAGTTTTACTCGTGAATTTTGAAGGGGAATGCCACCCATTGTAAGAAGCTAATCTTTTTCTGTAAAACCTGGCTGGTGATGGCTTCCGGCATTTTCTATCAACATCTATTTCATGAGTTCCTCAAAGCCAGACGAGAGTTAATTTCCACTTAATACTCAGTATGAATTTGAAATGGCATGGACACAATGTTTGTAGCATCTCATGATCTCTGAGGCCAGTGTTTCGTTGACTGTAAGATCTGCCAGATTTTAGTTTGAATCTAACAAAAATATGTCATTTTTGATTATTTTAGGTGCAGGATTTAGCACTGGCTTAGTAAGAGTAAGTTTGGTTATGGGCCAGTTAAAAAGTAGCCTAGCATAATAATAGCTAATAGTCAGTTCCCGTTGGCTCTCGGCTTGTAATGGAGCTTATTTGTGTTTCCTCCCTGTCTCCCGGCGTTGTGGATTAGCAGGGATTTGGTCCTCCTGGCTCACCGACTTCTCTATGGGCTTTATGCAGCAGAGTGGGCTGACCTCCCCTCCTCCACCTTTTGTACCCCTGCAGCCAGCACACTCTAATGAGTGGCGGTTCGTCTGGGGGTCCTCCTCACAGCCAATGAGCCTGTTTATGTTCCTCGTCCAGGAGAAAATGTCACTGCAGGGTTCCTCGGAGAAACGCAGAGGTTGTCGGAAGTAGAGTTGAGGTTAGAAAACCTCTTTTTTGAGGCAGTCTAGTTTAGTGTTTGTTTTTGGATTAGTTTGGGGTTTTGTTGCATTCCTGTAACAGCTCATGGTTGAGATAGAAGAAAAGATTTAGAAACATACAGGGCTGGTTATGGATGCACTTATGGTGGTATGGTATGATGTGATAGGGCTACTACCTATTTTCTCTATCAGATTCTGTCTCACTAGCAGTCAAAAGTCCTGAAACACTTCAGCTAATGATGGTACTAAATGGACGAAATCGTGAAAATACTGTTTGATGAGCTGTAATGAGCAAACGTTTGGTATTACTAATTGAAAAATGACCTCAGGTGTCAAAATGGTATATTTTGCATCTTTCTTCTGATGTTAAATGCAGTCGCTTTAATCAGAGTACACCTTCAGGATTCTTTAGTTCTGGGAAACGGTTGCACAAAGGGCACGTCAAGGGTAGGCCATCGTACAGATGTCAGAGATTGGATTTCTATCAATGTTCTGAGGATTCAGAGCACCTGTTTGTATGTTCTGTTTGCTAGACCCTGATATGAGTTCCCGATGGTAATGCTGGATCAAATCAACCTTTGACAGGTTTGTCAATGATTGTCCCAAGAAACAACGATGCTCATTAGTCTTGTATGACGTGTTTGCACAAAGAGAAAAGCAAAATAATTGTTTTGTATTTCCAAGGTTGGCAGACACACCACCACCAAGTTCCTCAACAATCAAACAACTGAAGTTGTGAGAGAACAGTCAGGGTTCGGGAAACAATTTCAAACGTTAAGCACTATGAAGATGAAAAAGCCTGTATTTTGGATGTTCCTGAAGGCACTTCGGTTGTTTGAGAAGCCTTAGTGATGACTGTTTCCTGAGAACTCGTCAACGAGTTGACAGGTTGGTCAATGAACCGTCTGTGGTTGGCACGGTTCCTTGAAGGACGAGTGTGGTTTGTTCGTCTTTTATGAAGCGGTTGTACAAAAACATAACTGAATAACCATTTCTTGTTAGAGCTCTGCACATCCGATCTTAACACAAACTGTGTTCATCAGTCTGTTGAGGATTGCTGGAGGTTCCTAGAAAAGTTCCAGTTTTAAGAACATATTACAAAAGCCGTCAACCGATGAAGGGCCCCTTTGTTTCCAATGTTCCTTGAAGCATTGTTGTGGTTTGGGAACCTTTCATTATAAGTGTTATAAGTGCTCTGGAATTGCAATGGTTCCTGGAATCACTGTCATGGTCATCCCTTGGACATATGTCCCTCCTGTGATTAATGGTGAAAGAGCGAGGTTCTTCAAGGTACCCTCTATGATGCTTTAAAACCTTGAAATAAGGTCCTAGAAGTACTGCAAGATCATATACACCATTTAAAAGAGGCCTTTTCAAAGAGCTTTCTGAGGTTGATAGGGTCGTTGAAGTGCTTTCACATTAGGAACACTCAGGAACACACTGGAAATGAGGTTCTGCACAAACCAAAGGAACCAAACAGGTCCACGGAAGTGCTTTTATTTTGAAGAGTCTGGAGTTTGACAGGGAAACAGAATAGAGGCGAGAAGGGTGGAGGTTCTGCTGGGATTTCATCCAAAGTAGTCTGATAGCATCAGAGAGGACGTTGTGTATGAAGTAGACTGGGAGGGGGGGGGGGGTTCAACCGGACTGCTAAATGTATTTTGTAATTGTAATCTGATGTTTTGGATTGCGTCCTCTGTGATTTTGTTCAATCCCCTTCATGTGGATTTGTGCTTTAAATGGGTTAATGTTGGGCAAATATTATAGTACAACTGGTCATCTGATCTTAATTGAAACTAGTCTGCTGAAAAGTGGAAAACTCTTTTTATGTGATTATAAGAGAAGAGAGAATGAGACATTTAATACCAACTATACCAAAATTATACCAAATTATATCAAAGCCCTCTTTTAAAGAAATAATCCACTTAAAAAATATAGTAATATTTTAATTCAAATGACTTGTTGCAACATTTTCAATGAATAAAAACAAAAGAATCTGTGTTTGTGTGTGTCCATTCACGATGTACTGTGACACGGTGTGTGATCTTGTGGCTGACCCTTCCCATCCTGCTTTGCTCCGTCCCTGCCTGACTTTTTTTTTCCTCTTTAATGTTGCTCTCTCTTTAACAGCCAAATTAAAATGCCAGGGATTTTTGTTTGTGTGTGTAATACATGAGCTTGGCCCGCAGAGACGGCGGAGGTGAAAAGGTCGCCATGTTTGGACAAAAGGAAAGGACTGGGCTTGCACAACTGTAAGGGCTTCAATTCAGAATATCTATATTTCTATGGTATTTTTAGCTTCAGTATTTAGGTCAGTCTTATCTCAATTGATACGTTCAAAAAATCAAAAGCAGCATTCAGTCACGTGGATTATTCTTCACGTTTTTTTTTACTTTGGAGTATTGTACGTTCTGGAGCATTTAAAAAACATTTCGTTGCACCGGCAACAAAATGTAATCAAATACAACAAACACAAATTCTGGAAAAAACTTTTTTTTATGGAATGAATAAAAGATTCTTTGCAGGTGCTGATTAAAAATGATCTGCACAAAAAGACAAATTAGAGAATAGTACATGACAATAACAGACTCTGTATTGATCCCTATTTTTTTTTTGGTTCCAGATACACAGGACAATATTGCGACAACTATGATGGTCTTTGGTGGGCATAAGTCAAGATGTGAGCACACATTGTCTGGTAACAGGTTATAAATGTGAGAACTATATCCACAAATATTCACTTAAAAATAAAACAGTGAAAAACACCAATATTACCTATACTTCTCTTTCACTCTATTCTCTTTCATTTATTTGCTGCGTGTTTTAGACTTTTCTTTTGAAAGCTGCTGACAAGAATGCAAAATATGAAGTGAAATAAATAAGAAAAAAAGAGTGTGCATATCGTGTGTGTATCCAAAATACATTAGTGAGGGATAGATATATACATACAGTGCTCATTGGGTTATTTTGCGAAGACAAAACTCCTGCCAATGTCGGCCCTCCTCCAGCCTGAGGTCTGTGACGAGACGCCGTGGTGATCAGTGCTGTCAACGTGATGGCTACATAGTTTTTGTCAGTATATGTGAAGAGGCCTCTTACATATCCTATACAAGTTATATGTTGTCTTTTATTCCTGTTGGTCTGCTCAGGCAGCTGGATTTATTTTATTTTTTATTTTATTTTGGAAGGAATTAAAGGACCCTTGAAGGTATTTTAAGAGGTAATGAAGTGAATTAGTGAATGACTGTATCAATGAAAGGAAGAAAGAATGTCTGAAGTCAAAAGTTGGTCATGCTGATTTTATGTAGCCCTTATGTCCAATAACAGTGAAAAGATGAACACATTGTGTGACAGAGAACAATCAGGGAATTAATGGTGAATCAACCCGTATATTTAGTTAATCGTTGCCAAAATAAATAAAATACTGTGTTCGATAATAGAAAACAATGAAGTAATTGAAGAGTAAATTAATGACGCGTCCAGCCTCAATTTTAAATCAAATAAAACTCGCCAGCTTCTATTACATATAAAACGATGCTTGATTTCTCTTCCCATTATAACCTTAAAACCTTAAATTACATGTTAAGACTCCTGAAATATCTCCAACATGTATATTTATTGAAATATATATATATATATATATTTATTGAAATATATATATATTTATATAAATATATATATATTTATATATTTATTTAAATATATATTTATGTAAATATATATATATATATATATTAAATATATATATTTTTTTTTTTATTAAATATAGTTGCTTTTAAAGGCATCGAAAATTATAGAACATTTTTTATTGACAATAATATGTTGATATTATTTCACATTTATATTCATAATTTCCAATATAAATTGTCCAACTTAATGCTGCAATGGTTGAACGATTTTTGGATTTGCTGCAGAGGTGTCTGCATTGTTAAATTTAAATAGATCTGTGTTTGTGTGTGTGTGTGTGTGTGTGTGTGTGTGTGTGTGTGTGTGTGTGTGTGTGTGTGTGTGTGTGTGTGTGTGTGAGTGTGTGTGTGTGTGTGCGTGCGTGTGTGCGTGCGTGAGTTCCTGTATTAGAATCTTTTGATTTATTTTACATGATTCTGTGTGGATATATTTCGGTACCATGCAAAAGTACATTTGCATGTGTGTCTGTGTGTATATGGAGCTATATATATTGTGCACATGTACATGTGTGTTTGTAAGTGTGTGTGTGTGTGTGTGTGTGTGTGTGCATCTGTGCCAGTGATTTCCAGTACTTTTGGTGTGTGTGTGTGTGTGTGTGTGTGTATGTCTTTGTATAAGTGCCAAATCGGTCCAGCTGGCATCAGTCTTAGCTGAAGCCGAGGCCGCTGTATCGGTCGCACACAAAAACACACACACATAGTCGACCACATTCCCATTCTGTACGCCTGTAATTATCAACCTCTTCTGCATCGACTACCATGTTGGCGTGTATTCAGCGCTAGTCTATACACGCCTGATTCAAACCCTTCACCGCGTACACGCTCCATTCTCCTCCACACACGCTCGCCACCAAACCCCTCCATCTCATCTTCTGCACCGACCCGCAGAATGTAATTACACACTAACCGTGGTTTGATATTTAGACTGGCTGAAGATTTAAGGTTTTATCCAAGAAGAGGGTCCGCGTGGTTAAAAATAGTCTCAAAGTGGTCCACGCAAGCTCGGAGGAGAGGCAAGCCCATTCAGGAGCTGGAGGGGAAATTAGCTTTGTTGTCTACGCGCCTTCGCGGTTGCTGCATTTTACACATTCATCAGACACCTTTTTCCACAGCCAGACATGCTCGGTTTGCGTATTAGGATGATCGGTCGGCTACCTGCCGAAGAGACCTACTGATGAACACATTGTGTGACATTGTGTCTACTGATCAACCCTTGGACTGCATTTTTCAGAGCTTTGATGTCAATCAAACATACGTTTTAACACGTGGGACAAAAGATGTTATATGAGGACAATAAAGGGGGGGGGGGGGGGTCTGCGATATTTGTTTTCCTTAAACTGTGTAGCAGATGTAGGGTTAAGGATTAAAGGGACAGTTCACCCCAAAATCAAAAATATGCCGATGTCTCTTAACCTAGGCTACTCACACCAAAACAATCTGGATTGCTAAATAGCACTACAGGTAAGAGGATAAATATGTATTATTGATTACAGTTTGAACTGTCCCTGTTAAGACACCTGCACACATAGACTGTACATAAGAAGTGGACGAGGTCATCACCCATTGGTTTGTGCACCACCGTTTCGAAGCCTTGAGTTTAGTGATCTCGCCGTCGCCATCTTGGATTACGGCCGCCGCAATGTTGTTTTTTTTGCAACCAATGAACAAAAGTTACCATATTTGGAATTCGGATGAGTGGTGTAGAGACGCCGTGTACGTCTCTGGTAGCGGCAACGACCTGTCATTCACATGGGAGCCCCGCCCGAAAGCATCCCCTGCTTTATGGTCTATTTGACTCTAAATCTAAATGGTGAGAGACGATGTGTACGACCGGATTGTTTCACAAGTTTACAAGCTAATTTTTTAACCAATAAAAAGCTAAATCATCGTCAGACAATAGCCGCTGGGTTCCCAGATTGCATTTCATTCAATGTGTTCCGCTTCTTTTGCTCTCCACACCAACTGCATTCAACCACAGCCTGCTTGAACGTGATTGGTCAATACCGCTCAGACTACAAACGGAAACCAGAACGCTTCCGATACCAAAATCTTGCCCCGCTGCCTACAGACTCTGCAAATGAATTCAGTTATTATTAGAAAGTTGAGGGCATCATTAGCTGCTTGCTAGCCCGCACCACACAGTTTCTATGGCGATTTTAGGGGTTTCTTTGTGGTTCCAGGACTCGCCTCTAGAATCACTCTCTATGTAATATGAACTGCACTACATTTGCCGTCTAACTTCTTATTTATTTGTCCAAATTCTCAATGTGAAATGTACAGTATGTACTTCATAAAGTACTGTATGAAATGTTTACAATGGAACAGAACAAAGTACATGTACACTATCTGCTAACAATTCCACAATGCGTCCCATTTGATAGATGATAAAAACCTACAGTGCCGGTGAAAAAAGCGGTGGTCTCTAGATGTTAGGCCACCTAAAAAGTGTAATACCTCTTTTCATATATAGTTTGTTTGGTCTGCACATGCAGCGAAACTAAATCTACACCTAAAAGAACGTGGAGGGTGAAAGTGTTGTTCCTTTCAAAGCTGGAGCTTGTAGCATAAAGAGGTTTCTATGCATTGCAGGCATAGCAGATGTCTGTTTTGTTGTGCTGTGAGAGCAGTGAGCAGAACACACACACACACACACACACACACACGCACTGTGAGTACTCTGATGAGCTTTGGCTGTTTTCTGCTGAACATCGTTTCCTGTGTTTCCTTAACAAAGTGCAAATGAATGATCCTTTAAATGAATGAAAGAAAGATTGAAATTTACTTTTTATAGAAATATGTCCCTGTTGGGTAATAGAATCCATCACAATTCACACATATATTCTTTCTGAAAGAGTAGATTCAATGTGTCCACGTTGACTTAATATATCAATTGATAAAACAATAATCAAACAATCCATTTTAACCGTTTATTTCACCACCTCATCAGAAAATGTATGTTTCGTCATATTGCACTGAAATAAATGACCACATTTTTAAAGAAAACAGTGAATGAATAAATTGAATCCTATTAATATCAATAGTGGTTTAAAAATAATGGACGAATGAATAAAAGAGAAATAATGAATGAGGTCATCCTGTCATTGGTCATTTCATGGAGCTCTTTTGTCCATCAACAGTGGAAGAAGCTTTACGTTTAGTAGCCGGTGCTTTCAAGTGAAACAAAAATTAATGACTGGATGAATTGAAAAAGGAATATATAATCATACTAAATGCAATGTTGTATGTCAGAAATAATTTGACTTTATATCAATGAATGAATGACGCTTTTATGAAGCCACATTCGTTGGGAAACTAATGGGAATGAATGAATGAATGAATGGTTCATTGGTTTGTATTGTTTTGTATCGTTTGCCATCCCCTCTTCATGAATGACTCACCTGCTAACCTCTTCTTAAGTAGTAAATGAGCGGATGAATTATTTTCCACTCCTCTGATGAATGGGTTGTCCCTATGTGGATCTGACTCCCCCTGCTAACTGCTCCCTCTCTTTCCTTGTCGTCCTCCTGCAGGTAAAACAGAGAGGAGCTCGTACTCGTACGGCAGAGAGTCCAACCCGCACTGCCACCAGGTCAGTCCCGCTGCCACGCCTTCTTTTAGAAAGGGTGTGTCGCTCAGTCGCTCTCGTCTGTCCTTGAACCTTTTGGGGGATTTGTTGAGGATGTTCGGTCTCAGGGACATTTAAGCACCGGACTCTTTGTCCCCCGTACTGAACCATGAAACCGAGTCAAGTCGCCAAACAGGAACTGGAACTGATATGAAGCATCAAGGACAGACCTAAAAAGGAATTTAGCAATGTAGCTGTAAATGTTTTTGTCTGATTTTAGCTTGTAGCTTGTAGCTTGTTAGCGTATAGTTTCCTGACTGAGAGCAGAGAATGTCAGGCGGAGCAGAGTGATTTGCTGTTGATCGAGAGCCACTGGTTATTGAAGATTATTCTTTGGAAATGTAAACACAGTTCTTGCCAACGTACATGCAAACATCACCCTCCCACTGCTCTGTTAGTAACCACAGCCGACCAGCCAACGGTCGAGTGTGGTTTTAGCTTGTCAAATTGCATTTGGTTTGATTGGATGTTTAAACTCAAGATGCAAGGTTGGATCAACCTCATCACACCACAGACTCTGCCGCTTGCAGTGTATCATGCCTGCACTGGATTCATGCAATCTTTCATGTAGCAAAGAGGATGTGATATTTAGCCCAGAATCACCATATTAGCATAATCAGAATTTTGAAGAGAAAATTTCCGTTAAATTGGGCCGATGCAAAAGAAAACAACGTAACTTTTGTGCATCAGGAACTCCATCGCATTGGACAGATGCAAGAATATTGCCATGTCCCACACTGTTGCGTCTCCTCACCAGTGTGTGGCATTCCCTGTTTACCTCCTGCGCCTGTGGTTCCTTCACAAAGGCTTGAGTCTTTTCTCATAAATGCACCGCTTTCATTTTAGAGACCTAAATCTCTGAACCTACAATGCCTCATATGCCGTCATAAACAAGAAATAACTGAAAGATTAACATCGGGAGACAAAATTACAACTTGGAAAATGCATTTTTGTCATGTTTGTGTCCACCTTATGAATATAAGTTCAATATTCCACCTCCACCAGCAGAAGATCCTGCTGGGGCCGGGGTTGATGAGTTGAGTTTTCGGGCCGAAAAACCAAAATGTTTAGCCGAAAGAGTCTAAAAGATGTTGCCAATTCATTGTGGGTTTGTCACAACAAATGTCATCCATTGCATTTGTCATGTCATGTCTTTCGCTTGTCTGCAGTTATTGGTGCCTGCAACTTTTCTCGCGCCTTTAAATCATGCAGGTAGCAGCTCAACAGGTGTTTTGGTTATTTCATTATTTAGCTTCATATGCGTCAATCATCCTCTCCACGACTAAAAACAACAGCTGTCACATCTTTCTGTTAAATGTATTTTGATGCCTTCCAGAGAGATTCCTAACTTAATCACATATTCCCAACTTCATAAAACGAATAATTATTCATTTTAACTTCAAGTCTAATTCCTTTTAAAAGGAATATTTGTCGTCGGCGGTGGCGCCAGGTGTTGAGAGGACTTTGGTAATAGCTGGGTTTTTGAATCTGCACTGTGATCTTGCCGCTCAGTTCTCATGGACCATATGCATCCATGAGAAGATGCAGGTTGATAATTAAGAGAATATGCAGATGTTGGTGTTTGATTCTGCCGGTGGAATATGAAATGGAGGGAGGCTTGATGTGCTCGCTGTAATTTGATGACCTCCTTCTGGTTTTAGAAATTTAAAAAAAATCACATACGAGCGCAGGCTGTTGGACAAGTTGACTGAGTCTGATGTCATGGATTTATTTTACTTCTCGTCTTGAACATCTAGTAATTAAAGCTTATCAAAGAAGTGCATTTCCGTGCTTATGAAAATAAAAGCTGCTCTAAAAGATGCTGCTACATATACAGTGCTCGATGTTTGCTTTCACATCAGGGGAATTACATCGTGTTATTTAACTGCTCAATAATTCAGAGATACAAAGGTTTCTGCACAATACGCCTTACAAAGCAGCAGAATTGTTCAAACCTTTGATGTTATATATAATATATAACAATAACTTGTCGAATTGGGATCTGTTCACAATCCCGGATTGTTGGTGTGAATGGCCCAAGTTGAGATCTGGTCAGTTTATTCATTAAAGTACGAGGTTTATCAGACTTCGTGATCATTGGGCCAAGCCGACGGATACGGGGTGCCGGCAATGAAAACGACTCCGGCTGCGTTTAATCGTGTAGCGCGTCATGGTGGAAGACAACCAACGCAAAGTCTGTCAAGCTCCACGACGTTCCGATAAAAAGACTGACGTGTCCGACTTTGTTTTCGTCTTCTTCTGTAACGATATGGTCTCTGGCGTTGACCCGTCTGAGCACAGAGCTCTAACTATACACGACTAAAGACATGGAGAGGTGAAAGAGGAACGCTATTTTGACTGTTTGACTATTACCTTTGAGTAAGGTGCATTATACCAACTTGTGTGACATCCCCCTCTGTACGCACACACACACACACACACACACACGTATGCTAAACACACTCACCTTCTTTCTACCGGCAGGGGACAGCTTCACCACAGGGGCTGATGGTCTGTCTTTGAATGTTAGAAACTAACTTTACGTTTGTTGACAAAATGAGAATAACGTTTCAAACTGGATCCACTAGACTCTATCCACTAAACTAGTCCACTCGACTCTATGTCTGAATACAGAAGGAGAAGATGGAAAGTGGAGTGAAAGAAAGCGAAGGAAAGCAGCCCAGTGTTGCATTTGAAGGACTTGAAGTAGTTATTCTCCGGTTAACAAGACGTTCCTGTCGTTTGGTTTTGATCTTTTCCTTTCTGTTACTGGAGGACTGGATTTGGCCCTGACAAACAGACACACACACACACACACACACACACACACACACACACACACACACACACACACACACAGTGAGAGAGTACATGCCGTACGCCTTTGTTCAGCGTATTCAACCTCGCATTCATCCATTCATTAAGGCATTCACTCATACTTTATCTATTTGTTGATCTCTGGATTTACTCAAATACTCCTGAGTTTGTCCATTTATTGAGTCACTGTTTTATGTTTGCTTGAGATTATTGAGATTAATCTATGAGGTGCACATATGTTCAATCATCCAAGCATTGATCTTTCTGATCACTCACTACTTCGTTCATTTGTTCATTTATTCACTTGTATTCTTAAGGTGTTCACTTATTCATTTATTGTGTTCAGGCATCTGTCAATTGGTGTATCTGAGCACCTGCTCATTCACTCATACGTTCATTTCCCCACTAGGTGGTTCCTTCATCCATCCATATATGCTTTCATGTATCGATTCAGACATTTTCAAGGAATCAAGGATAATTAGTTGGGTGATATGTTCATGTAATCATTTACAAAGCTCAGCCTGCTGTCTATCCGATCCCTCCACCTGAACACGCGCGTGTTTACACATTCATTCATTCATTTATTTAAATGTGTCCTTTCACCAGTCCATCCAGCCATCCATCACCAACTTGCTGATATTTTATTTTGAACCACTACTCGCATCCAGCTGTGGGCTTTTGTGAGGCTACAACAAACTGTAGAGGACAAAAATATGAAATGAATCAAACATTACTGCCTCACTGGCCACTTTCCTACTGGGCTGCTGTCAAATTATCCGGTTACACAGTCTGAATGGCCCCTGATGGAAATTGTTTGGAAATGGCAGATAAATTTACATGCTGGGCTGAAGTCCAAAATCCTCTGGCTTCATCGTCGGCCGTTAGTGAAAGAAAAGCACTTAGAGGGGAGGATGAGCTTGTGCGTTAACAGCGGAAAGGTTTCCAATGACCCCAGTTTGTTCCACAACTCTGACCGAATTCAATACATTTGTACCATTGGTGTTTTGATGTGATTTAGGTTTTGGTTCCACATTTCGGCTCTTTTAGAAGGTTTAACTTTTGACTATACACACCTTAACATTGATACTCTGCTCAGTCACAACCGCAAATCTGCAAATCTTCTCCAGCTGAGGTCCAAAACATTTAGCGTGATAATTTGGATTGAGCTTCCGTTTCATCTTCACTTTATTATTCGGTCGGACATTGTGTTAATCTTATCGGATTTCCTGTTTGGGAGGATGGTTAGGTGTAGTGTGCCCTAACCAATCAGCTCTGACTGACCATGATTTTCCAGTAGAAGTGGTTGCTCGGAGCAGTTGATATTTCCCACATTGATAGAAGAAATATGTCTACTTGAGAATTGTTGATTCACAAATATCTCTACCCATTCTTGCCCCCAACAAAAAAGCTATTTTTGCCTCAATTGTTTTAACAGCCTGTGAAACAGCTGGTCACAACACCACACCTATTCAAATCACTGAAAGGATCCATGATGTGGGCAGTGATTCAAACCCTTTGACCTAAAGGTAGAGCTAAATGAAAAGACTGAAGATCACAAAAGTCATTATTTGCAATAATGCCGCATTTCTAGTGCATGGTTTGTCAGAGCTCTACTCAACTTGGTTTGTATCGTCAAGCGCCGATATTTGACGAGTTGGGAGTGAAGATGTGTTGGTTAGAGCCGCGCTGATCGATCGGCTGCCGATCGGAACCTGACTCTATTTAGCTGATCGGCCCGCCGGCCAGTTTACAATTTACAATTTCCTGCTGGTCACATTTGTGTGCCGCAGTCGCAGTTAAACGACGGTACACAGCAGCACAGACATTGGTGCATAAGTGCGTGTTTCAGATCTTCCCCTCTGTGTGGTTCAATGCGTCCGTCTTCAGGATAAAAAAATGGATGGAAGGACGAGTCCAATAGCGCCGCTGGTTCTAGGGTGTTCCCGTCCAACAGAACAGGACACCTCAGTGTTTATTTTCTGCACAACCGAGCCGTTTTACTTCAGCAGTCGATTTTTATTTGGTACAAACTGACTGCTTTGTTCCAGTGTAAACTGGAAAGCTGACTGGGTCTGACTGGTGATTCTCTCCTGGCTGTTAATGGGTGTTGGGGGCTGGGAAACGTGGCCCCCTGCCAAGGAACGAGCCCAACCCCCCAACAGCTCGCTCTGCTCCCCTAAAAACACCCAAACACCCTCCAAAAACCATCGTCTGATGGCTGAAGGTGGCATGAATACGCTCAACACACCAGGGATGGAAAAGGACTCGGTCTGTTGTTTGCGTTCATGTGGCATGAGGAACAACAGAATTACATTTTTAAACTATTGAACATACAAACATTATATCTATTTTACTGTACTTCTTGTGCTGTTAATTATTCTTTCGTCTTACATTTTCACTCCCCATAATCTGTATATGTTGTAGCCGAATTACATGTTATGTCTTTTGCTTAAAACATCAGTTTTATTTTTTTCTGGCCACTTCGAGGACTTCTTCTTCATGTTGGCTTAAAAGCTACATTTCAAAGATTTATTCTTGACCTCGGAAACAGCAGCTGACAAAACAATATCCCCTTCAGGTCCACTTAGCTGCAGATGTGTGTTTGAGCATATGACATGATATTCATCAGCAGGTGTAGTTCAGCTGTCAGGATCCTCACCTCTCTTTTCCTGATGCTTCATCGAGGGTCGCTCTCTGGTCTTCCACAGTGACGGATGCTGCACAGAGTTTCACACTCTAATTGACATGACAGTTACTTTAAAGCTTGGTTGTCACACGTCATGAGCATTTTTACACCTGTCGGGGAGATGCCGTTGGGTGTTTTACGAAGAACAATTGCAATTGGTAGTTTAAAACAAGCTATGTTTACGTTTTCCTGACAAGGAACTCCTGTGGTTGTGTAATTACAGACGGTTGGTCCTGAGGAGGACAAAGCTTGACATTGTTGTAGCACCACAAAACCCTTTGAGTCTCTCTTGCCGTTAAAATTCCAGTTTTTTCCCCAAACCTTAACCAAGTGATTATATTAGATTCGATTCGGGGATTTGTTTAACCTGCAAACAAACAGAAAAGTAAAAACAACTGTTTTTCATTGGCAAATTCACTTTCCAGAGTGTTGTGCTTGCAGTGGGGATGTTGCACAGAAGCAGCGAGAGGAAGGACAGGCTGGCATTCAGACTAAAGACAACCCTGCTTTAAAACAACAGTTCAGTTATCAGTTGTGTTGTTGTTTCAGGTACCGGTGAGACAAAGAAATACATGCAGCTCTGAACACATACATGTCTGAGCCGAGCGGCTAGAAGCAAACGGCGCTAAAAGCGCTGACGATGGCAACAGTGCTGACAGAGCTAACGGTGCTAACCTGGTCTGGGGACGGCACTATCAGTGGCTACCGCTGTATCAATCTAAATGATTTAGCTAGAACCTTCTGCAGGACAAACTTTTTACAAGCACAGTCTACATCGGATGGACAGATCTCGTTCCTGCTCCCCAGAGGTTGAACCATTTGGACAGAAATGACTCCGTAATCTTTTCCTTCAGCACCACCCACAGGGAAAACCCGACAACATGTTTAGCTACACTATCGGTAGTCATCAGTGTGTTGTTTGCTCTTCCCTCCCTTTATGGGGCTTTCTGTGGATTCACGGCTGCTGAGAGTCGTCACCTGAACAGCAGCAGAAACACTCTCATGGGCGTCCCTCAAATGTTCTCTTCTCTCTCACTCTGTCGTTCATTCAAGCAAAAGCCACTGCCCTGGCTGCACACACACACACACACACACACACACACACACACACACACACACACACACACACACACACACACACACTCTCAGCCACACCAAAGCGTGCCTGTCATCCAGTTATCGCCTCACAGATCAGTAGGTTAGTCGTGGGCCGGCAGCTACAGCTGAGGCAGCAACAGTCTGGATGTGAGGTTCTGGTGGAATGCATGAAAAAAAAAGCCTTTAGCCCATCTCTCACACACACACACACACACTCACACACACTCCACACCATCACACATCAGTCAGTAGAAAGTGCTGAAGGCTCCGTTTTGAAGCTTTCCGAGAGGAGCTCAGAAGCTGCATTTACCTATTAAAGAAGGAGCACACACACACGCGCACACACACACACATATATCAAAGAGCATGTACATAGATGTGTACAGTTATGTTGGAAAGGAAAGGAGACTCTCCGTGCTCTGCACATTCTACATCCTCTCCTCTCCTCAATGCACTGTGTTCAGCAGCCTGCAGTTCAGTCCAAGTTTCACCAAATAATGGTTCATTTTTGGTAGAAACGTAACCGTGAGATGGAAAATAAAGACAACTCAACATTTTGGTCTCTGGCGAGTCAATCACGGCTTCCTAGTAGCGCTGAGGAGCGCAGAATATAATGTTTTTTACAGGATCTGGTTAAAGCAAAAGGTTTATTCGGGGCGATATTTTAAATGAGACATGTAGAATAAAATGTTTGTGATGAAATATCACAATTTGAAGCTTTGTTTTGGCAGATTTTTTAATAAAGATAAACATTTTACAATAATGACGGTTTCCCCTCATCTAGCTGTGATAAACGGTGTAGTTTTAGCGATTATTAAAAGAAAACGTACTTTCAATCCCGCAGGCGGGTTTTAGGGTTCAGAGTCAACAATGTGAACATTTCAAAATATGAATCATATATGTAGTATATGTCATATCAGTAAATTGTTAGTAATTCTCTGCGGCTCCACTCGGCGTTAGCCACACCTACACTGCTGAAACAGTGGCAGGTGTGTCATCCAACTTCCTGTTCACTCCTCGTGAGTCCTCAACGAGCTGGTCCTTAAACACTCTGAGGGCTCTCCAAACACACTGACCTCTGACCTCCACGCCTCTCTGATGGGTCAAGAGACTGCGGCGGGAGCGAGTCCTCTGGTTATCACTCTCCCCGTCTGTCTTCATCTCTATTTCTCGTCTGCTCGGCCAGGCGTAGCCAGAGGAGATTATGTGTCCGGTCGTGTGTGTGCGTCTCTTTCCACAGCTAATCTCACATGCTGATGGCCCATCAGGCTCATATAATAATAACAACAATAACAATGATAATGATGATAATGTTAATTATTATAATAATTATTATTATTATTATTAGAACAATAACAATAGCTATAACAATTACAATCATAAGAATACATATAATGCTAATAATTAATAACAATAATATTTTTAATACGATTATTTCCAAAATACTACTTCTTTTTACTGTTTGGCGATATTTCTCTCAGTGAAACTTGCCTACCAACAGAGCAGAACAGGCCTTTTACGAGTATGTTCGGGTCCATTGTGCTCATGTTGAAATCTCACAAATACAAACCTTCTCGTGAACAGGTGGTATTCATCAGCCCCAAACGAGCGACTTGCATGAGGCCTTCCTCCTTTCCTCGATGACTCCCTTTAAGGTGTTCACAACACATTTGTGAAATAAATCATGTGTCATGTGGAGTTTAATTTCTCTGTTTCGTTTCACTCCATCTCTCTCTCTCTCTCTCTCTCTCTCTCTCTCTCTCACGATGCTATGTTTCCACAGATCTGTGGAATGTGTCTGTATGGAGGCAAGGCATTACTGTGTGTGTGTGTGTGTGTGTGTGTGTGTGTGTGTGTGTGTGTGTGTGTGTGTGTGTGTGTGTGTGTGTGTGTGTGTGTGTGTGAGTGTGCGAGCGGCAGTCAGTCCTCATGGTCCCTGTGCGTGGGCTTTACAGTGGAATCTGGTTACCGAGGGTTGTGTGCATGCGCGTTCATCATCACTTCATTCCGTCTGTCCTCCGAGCCCGTCCCCATTGGCTGTTTTCTGACCAATGGCGCGGCAGCAGGAAGTACAAGCCCCCAACAGCTGGTCTGAAGTCCAGGAAGAAAAAAGAAAAAACAAGGGCAAGTCAAAGACTGTTTACATGGAAGGAAATATTAATGAAACCACAGTTTGTCCTCCCCGGCCATATCTTCATCACAGCGTTGTATCGCCATATTATATGAATGCCCACTCTGGGATCATTAAAGGCTTCTCTTATCCATCCATCTATCCATCATAAATAACTCTCCTCTTACATCCACTCTTTGCAGCTCTGTGTGCGGTGAGATGTTCCTCTCACAGCTGCTCTCCAGCTCTGAACACACACTCTCACACACACACACACACACACACACACACTGATCCAGCTGCTCGTCGCTCTCAGGAGACTCAGCCGTCGTTTAGTCTCATTTGCCGGCCGAACAGATCGACACTATTTTATATGCCATTTTATTTGACTATCGATCACAAACACACCACAGTGCCGGGCTCACGCGTGCCGCTTACGCGTTGACGCATCAGCTCTGACAGCTGACAGACTGTGCGTGCTATCAGTTATATGCACGGGACCACCCGGCGCTGTCGTGACGTGATGGAGCTACTGGCTTCCTTTGGTTATACTTGTAGGGAAATATCCACTACATCGATCACACAGTTTTGGCACCTCAAAGGATCCGATAATGTCATTTTCCAGTCAAATGAAATGATTACAGGATAATCATAAAGACTTTGTGTTTAGGCTCATTATTAATGGCCATATACGCTCATCTCAGTCCTGGGCATTAGCAGTAAAGATCGATCTCCAACATTTAAATATGTCATGGCGGAGCAAAACATCCATGAGTGCCATGAAAACATGGATGATTTCTAGTGAAGATCAAGTTGACGAACTACTAATCCGATTGTCATGTGTATAATTTGCTGGGTAAGAATGTTTGCAATGTACGTCTTTGCAAATATGAATGCAATGAATATCTACGTTCACGCTTTTAGTCAGAGCCAGTGAGCAGAGTGCACCATGAGGTTGATATGAGGTTGTGTCTTTTAATGCTGAAGGATTTGCATGTTCTCCACAGCATGAGCTGTAATAACTTGATCCCCTGACTTTTCATTTTGCGCGGTCATTAGTCATAGTTTTAATTTGTCCAATACTTTGGTTTATAACCAAATACCATATGGTAAGAATTATTTGCTTGACCATTTCACTTTTTTGTGGCTTTGTTACAGATGGGTTTTTCATTCATTTCATACCATGTTTTTTTAATTCAAATGTTATGCCTGGAATAAACTAAAGAATTATCATTGTAAAAATGTTTGAGACCCCCACACAACTACAGATTTAACCCATCTTTAACGTTTTCATTGTGAGAACGCACAACAGGCGATTCAGTCACGACGCACAACCACATACTGAATGTTTGTACTAAATAATTCTAGAGTGGCAACTCCAGTTCCTGATTCTGACTCGCAGAAAGCTGTGCTAACTGCTAACGTGACCTCTCACGTCGCGATCACAGCTGATGAAAGAGGGCAAAGTCATGTCATCCACGATTTTACTGTTTTAGTCCCCGTCAACGTCAGCTTGGCTCATTAGCACATCAGCATTCTAGCACGGTAGCTAACGTTGGAAAGCTACGAGCGTGCAACATCCGGTTCGTGGACTGCATTACATTACATCACAGTCATTTAGCAGAGTAGGCAGTTAGCTGGCTCTTTGTGGCATCAACCTGAGTGACTTACCTCTCTCCGACGGACTGCATGCTCTTTCCATTAGCCTGCAGATTTCTTTCTTTCTTTTTGTTGCAAAGTCTGACCATCTGTCCAGGTTTCAAGTGACTCCATAGAGATTTATGTAAAGTTTTGAAGGCAGCGCTCTCCACGTCAGGACATTGCTAGTCCGATCTAAGGACCTGAGAACATGTGCCATTACAGCCACACCGCCTTTTAACGTGGAAACACAAGGCGTTGAGACGAATGCCTTTGCTTTTGTCTGGAGTTACTCGGTTGTGAAAAGGTATCGGATCGATTCGTGCAGCAGTTGACTCAGTGTTTGTTTTAACAAGTTGCCATCGGTCTCGGCCTTCGTGGAGTTAAACCAGGGAGCTACTCTCTATCTCTTAGAGAGAAGTTAACCCTCTCCCCTCTCTGATGTGTCTAACATCAAACAGCATGCTGCCTGTCACACACACACACACACACACACACAGAAACACACAGAAACTGCGAGTGAAGAAAAACAGCTGGTAACAGACACAGAACAGAACTGAGCTGTCAGGCCTACACTACAGAGCTGACACACACACACACACACACACACACACACACACACACACACACTTACGTAGAAGTAAACCGGTCTTGATCCATGAGATGTGGGGAAAGCGAGCTGATATTTTTCATGTGTGCCTCCTTCATCAGAGCTCAGTTCTGCAGGACTTCTTATCTGTGACAGATGAAGCAACAACTTCCTGGATCCCACAGGCCTTGAACCTCCTTTAAATAAGAAATATATGCAACCTAGGCCTTGGACATTTTTAGAAATTAATCCGTGGTCTTAAAGTGACAGTTCAGCCCAATATAAAAATAAATACATATAATAAATATATTATACATGTTTTCTTTTACCCATATTCCCGACATGCTCACAACAGGATCTATCTGTGGAATACCCTGAGTAACTGGGTCATGATTTCTGGAAGGAGACGTTGCTGTTGTGTTTTTCAAATGCAGTTGTTTGGCGCTTTGAGCTCCAGAAACTGAGACCATACATTTTCTCATAGACCTCTCACACAAGGAAGGACTTTTTATTACAACCAGAGGAGTTGCTCCCTGATTGCCATTAGAAAGAATGCAAGTTCAAGGCACTTCGGCTCCACTTTTCAGAACCGGAGGTTGCTGTCTGGTCACTTCTGGCTTTAAAACTGCAATGTCTGCTTTTGTTTCGGCCTCCTGGAGGCAGCAGAATACCTTTCAAGTTGAGATGGTCATAGTTTGCTTATTTGTAGATACCGCAAGGAACTTTCATTTTTTTTGTTGATTTTGGCGACCCCTGCAAAAGACATAGTCATTAGTCAAAGGTTCCCCACAGCAACTTTAAACACCCAGCAGTTACAAGCAGCATAGTCGTTTGGAGTTCCTCTCTTTTAGCTCTGTTTTTGGTCTCCACCACCTCCTGAGGGAAATGTCTGTCTCTTTTGCTGCTAAATGCTCCAAATGTCCACCAGCGCTGCTCAGAAATATGAACGTCCATTCTGTAAATCTTTATTTCTACACTCCGCGTGTGTTTGTTCCTGGTTATAATGACTAAAATGTCTCCACAAACTACAAAGTGAAGGCAGCTGGGACGAAGGCATGATGAGAGCGATCAGTTCAAGATGGCACCGCAGGGAAGCCTATTTCTCATTCTCTTTTCATCTCGCTTTTCATCTCCAAATATAAATCTGTCTCTCCATCTATCATTCATTCACTTCCTGTCTCCTCCCCATTCTTTCCTGATTATCCCCCCTTCCCTTCTTCCTCTCTACCTTTTCTCTCCCTTCTTCTCTCCCTTTCCTCACAATGCCTCTGCTTCAACCTCTTGTTTTCCATTTCCCTTGTTCTCTCTCTCTCTTCTTATTCTTTTCTTTTTCACTCTCCCTCCTCCTTTTCGTCTTCACTCTTACACTCTTTCCTTTCCCTCTCACTTGATTCCTCTTTTCTACTTCTGTCCTTTCTACCTTGCCCTCTTCTGTCTCCTTCCCTATCTCTTTCCTTTCCTCCCTGTTTTTCCCTTCATGTGTCTCTACCTCCCGCCTTCATTCTCCCCCTCGTCCCCTCGTTTGTACTTCTCTCCTCTGTTTTTCTTCTATCCTTCTTACCTTTCCTTGGGGTTAGGTTAAGGTGTTACCCTCAACCAGTCAATTCTTCCTTCCCTCACTTATTTCCCTGCTTCCTTCCCTTCCTCTCGCAGTTATACCTCGTCCTCCTTCTCTCCCTATTATCTTTGTTTCTTCTTCTCAACTTTCATCCTTTCTTCTTCCCCTTCAACAATCCCTGACCCTTTCCCTCCCTCCTGCTCTTCCTTCATCTTTCAGTCCCCGTCATCTGTCCTTTTGCCCCCTTCTTCTCTTATTTCCTTAATAACCACCCTACTTCCATAACTTCTGATTCACTTCCTACTTTTCTTTTTGTCCTCTTTTACCCACTGTCTCTTTCTTTATCTATTTTCTTCCCTCCATTCTCCCCTCTCCTCCTCCGTGCTTTCCTCTCCTCTCTTACCCCCTTCGTACCCTGCTCACTTGTCTTCCGAGTTTCATTTCCTCCCTTCCTACCGTTGTGTATTTCTTCCCGATGATCCACCGTGTCTCCCCCTCATCTTTCACCCCCCTCTCCTCTTTCTAATTGCGTGCAGGAAGCTGCCAGATATTGTGAGGTGTAATGTGCTGTCTGATTCCTCTCTTAGTGTTCTTAAATGATCGCTATTTATTTGTCAAGCCAAGCGTTGAACGCTAATTAAGGAGGAATGCTTTGAACTGCTTCGGGTGTGTGTATGTGTGTTTGAGTGAAGTGTGTGTTATAGGGTGTGTGTGTGCGTGTGTGTGTGTGTGTGTGTGTGTGTGGAGCGGTTAGAAGACGGAGGAAGTTGTCATTGGCAAGTCGATCCCTCGTCGCTTCGAATGCTACTGCAGGCAGATATGTTTGTGTGTGTGTGTTTGCTGTTATCTGTCCCTGAGGTTTGTTTCTTGCGCTGACATCATTCTAAACACACACAAATACACACACACACAAACAGCAGCTGGTGTTTCAGAGACTCCAATGTGCTGATGTTATTGGCCGCCGTCTCTGTGTTGGTGTTGTCGTGGCGGATCTGTGACCTGATTGGCTGACTCAGACTTTAACTTTTCATAATCGGCTCAGTCTTTACCCTGGATGTCATCGGTTGTTTGAACATCCTTTGTTGACAACGTAAAGCTAATTGACCCTTCCTACATCCCGCCCCTTTTCACTCTGTGCTCCAATAACAGTTGTGCAAGCTTGGAGCGTGCAAACTTTCCCTCAGATATTAGATTATACTCAGATATGTTACATCTGTTCAAGGGTAACGTTGCTAAGGAAGTCACATTACATTGGTGTCACAGTCTTCACGGACACATTGCCTTGTATGTAGTCATTTTGTAATGATGTTAGTGCTCCCTGTGGAAAAAAGTAGTAGTGTTTCCTGGCACCAGAGTCCCTTTATTAGACCTTTAATTGTACTGCAGCAGGCTCTGACAGTCAGCCCACCTTAAATCCTGGTTCTGGTTCGCCTCCCTTCCCTGCTGCGGGCCGAGCAGTACGTCCTGGGAGACTATACTAGCAATACGCCCAGGCGAAGCAGCGAGGCGAAGCTCTGCTCCTGGCTGGAGGAGGAGCCAATTTTCACTGGAGAGGGAACCGAACCTTTATCCTTGGCAGTGCTAGTGCCTTGCTCAAGGGGACTGACCCTGTAACTGTAGCAGTGATACATCTTTAATTCAGGGTTTCTTGTTAAAATGTTTGGTTTGTTTGGTATTTTCTAGTAATTAGTGAAGTAGATGTTAGACTTGCCATAAGGAGTCACTCCTTCTCAGCCGTCACCATGAAGCAGTCAACCACGGACATGAAGACATCTCAGTATCTGACGACGCTCACCGATAATGTTGTATTTCAGGATCACTGTCACGTTTTCCCATCTTTACATTTTCCGTTTTTACACTGTATTAAGATTTAGTTGCCAATCAAATACACATTTATTTTCTTTATCACAAGCAACCGGGAAGTGTCCCTTAAAGACCGTTGTGCTGTCGCAGCACCAGTCCTCAGTCACTCAAAAGCTCTTTTTCAAGGGAGTGCTGGTCAAGATGAGCATCAAGCATTTCACACTAAGGAACTAAATGACTTCAAACAAAACAGGTGAAAAATACAGTACACAATGATTGATTCAATGGTTTTAGTACATCACAAAGGGATACAAACAGTATAGTTTCACCATAGTGCTAAGAACAAATGATTAATTAGTTGATCAGCATGAAATGAATCACTACTGAACTTCCATAATTAAGTCAAGAAAGAATACATGTGGGCATGTCCTGCTTTTCTCTGGTTTATCCCGTAGGCTGAATGTCTTCCATCCTCACTTTGGGCTCTGAGAACTTTTTTTCCACTATTTTAGTCGTTTAACACAGTAAATGATGAAATTGATGTGTCAGATGTAACCCTCCATGTGTATAATATCCGATGTGTGACTTGCGGTTACAGTGATTTGGCTGCGTGAGTCCAGTTTTATTCGTTCGTCTCTGCTGGTTCCTTTCTGTTTCTGTTAGCAGCCTCAGGGCCTCGCTCCCTCAGGAGTGTGTGTGTGCGTGTGTGTGTGCGCAGAAATGTGTACACATATGTGTGTGTGTCAGCTGGAGCGAAGCTGGCGTACAGGTGCGCCGCTGCCTCGCCAGCATTTCCTGGTAATTAATGACTTCTTCCTGTCCTCTCTCTCTCTCTCTCTCTCTCTCTCTCTCTCTCTCTCTCTCTCTCTCTCTCTCTGTGTCTCTCATAGTCGCGATGGTGGAAATTGATGACATCTGAGTATTTATTTTATTTTAGTCGGGGACAGAGGGTTGAGATATAAATTGAGGAGTGTGAAAACGAGGGAGGGGCAGTAAAAAAAGAGGAAGACAGAAAAACAATCATGTTCTGTTGATAAGAAATGTCTCTTTCGTTGATTTAAAAGTGGATATCCTGGAAGGACAGTAAAGTGATGTGATACCAAAGATACCACTCTCACGTCATGTGTGTTGAAGGGGTTTGGATCTTTTGAAATGGGGTTGTATGAGGTTCTTATCCACAGTCAGTGTGTTATGACCTACAGATGGAGGCCGGCCCGCCTCCGGCTTGGAGAATCACGGTGTTTTAGACGCCTAAAAGAAAAGCCCCACAAAAAAGTTCCGTATCGGTTAAAGTGTATGCTATATTTACAATACATCCTCCTGTGTACTTTGCCATGAGACAGCCCTTTCCGATTGGGAACTGAAGCCACCAAAACTGTAATTTTACCTCGCAGAACACGGGACAGGGAGGTTGCTGGTCTACCCCTTGCAATGGAGTCTGGTAGCTTTGCTGAGAGCAAAGAAAATCACTTCAGTTCCCCCGTCGGAAACATAGACTGTATAGCTGTCCCATGGCAAGGTAAGCCGGCCAAAATATTCCAAATATGGTTCAACTTTTGCTGCCTCCCCCGTCCACAGCAGTACGTTGCTTTTCCCTTCAAACTGGAGTATGGATGATTACCTCATATACAACTTCACATTAAAAAGACCCGAACTATCACTGTAAGTAGAAAGCTAGAGTCAGGATGTGGTTAGCCTAGCTTAGCATAAAGACTGGCAGCGTGTATGGAGAAAGCTAGCCTGGCTCTGTCCAAAGCTGAAAAAAATATGCAGATCAACATCTCTCCAGCTTACCAAATTCCCATTTTATATTTCGTTTGTTTGGATAAAGAGGAATGTAAAAAAGAAAGTCAACCTGTCGTTTTAGGGGGACATTACAGTCATCCATTCGTCCTAAAAACTTTTTATTTTGTTCTTTTCAAGTCTGTCTCCCTTCTGATTGCTGCTCCATCTATTTTTGTCATTTGTTGCTCTTCCTCTCCGACCCCGTCTTCTTCAGACTTCCTGTTCTCTTTTTTCTGTTTCTCTTTCTGCTTCTTTATACCCCCTCTCTCTCTCTATCTCTCTCTCTCTCTCTCTCTCTCTCGCTGTCTCTGTCTCTGTCTCTCTCCCTCTCCCTCTCCCTCCCTGGTAATCTATCTTAGTTAATATCATCTCTGTGAGCAGCTGGGTACCGAAGCCCAGTCAGCTCTGTGAGAAACAGACCTCTATGTGTGTGTGTGTGTGTGTGTGTGTGTGTGTGTGAGAGAGAGAGAGAGAGAGAGAGAGAGAGAGATGAACACAGCATCAGAGAGAGACAGAGAGAAGTAAAACAGAAGCAAGCGAGGAGGAGCGAACCCACAACAGTGTGTGGATGGAAATATATATATACGAAGATACATATAATTATCCTTGTGGAGCTACGCAGAGCAGGGAGTCATGGTCACTGTAGGTCGCCGAAGAGTCGGCAAATGCATCTCTCGGACCAGCTGATTGGCCAAACACATTCCCGGTCCCCTGAGGAGAAACCCTAACGACTCTGGGGATCCCTTGCCTTTTCTTCTTGGGAATGTACACAAGTAAATGACACAAGTATATAAGTGGCCTCCACGTTAAGAGCTGGTTGAATTCCCTAGATGCTAAGGAAAGGTGCTTCAATGATTCCTTTCTCGTCTCCTTTAGCGTAGGCAACACTGGACCATCCTTTACCAAAATGAAAGGAGATGATGACACAATTCCTCGCGACAGCACCCACGTCGTAGCTCAGTGTGTCGGAGTGCAGTCGGACCGTTTAAACACCGCGGCCGTCTTTTCCCTAAAACCTATAAGTGATGATTCTCTGACGTTTACTTCAGGTTAAAAAAACAAGGAGTCAAATATGTGACCATTTACCAGACGGGGGGATCCATTGCATTTTGGGAAATGTAGGAGCCAGTGTTTTCGGAGCTTCACCCATAAAGGTCAGAATAGCTGGGCCTCTGCTGCTTTTTTTACCAATCTTTCTCCCGCTGGTCATCCAACTTCATGCAAGTGAAACACTTAATTGCTAGAATAGTCCTTTAACACAATCTAACTAGCTATTCAATCTTGGTATCCGTATAACAAAATTGTGTTGTGCAGATAAGTGTGTAATGAAGTGCGATTGGCGAGAGACGACGAGACAAGCAGGTAAAGAGAGACGGATAGAGAGAGAGAGAGAGAGAGAGAGAGACGGACGGGTATTTTGCCTCTCCTCCAGCCTCGTCTGGTTGCCGGGGTGACCGGTCTGGCCCGGTCTGGCATCGATGCTTGAGTGCGAGAAGAAAAAAAAAAAGAAAAGAAAAGAAAGGAAAAGCGCCACAATCAATGAGACCTTTTTTGTTTTAGTGGGAACCCCCTTTTACCCCCAACGACACACACTGAAACACACACGGACAGAGGAACAGGATGACTGGATCAGTGTGTGACTGTGCGTGTGTGTGTGTGTGCCTTTTGTGTCTGACTCCCTCTCCATCTCTTTGTGTGTGTGTGTGTGTGACTGACTTTATTTAAGACAAGGGCCCTTTTGTTTTAAGCCAGAGAATGGCTCTGAGGCCGAGGCTGGCCCTGTAATTGGCCTACTTAGGCCCTGCTTAGCATGAGAAAAGCCTTTACTTGGCCCGGCAGTGCCAAGCTAACTCTTGTTTTCAGAGGACGGACGCGACTGATCAGAATTCAGATTAGCCCCCGAAAAACATCCATCCATACCACCCCCATCCCCCCCTGCAAGTGCACTATCCCCCTTTGCTTTAAACACAGTGCTTCGCTAATTACTTAACGAGAAAGCTGGGAAAAAAGTCTACTCTTTAACGGAGTAGTGGTGGAGTCTATTTAAGGGAGGGGGGGGGGGTTGCAGGCTCTTTTTCACCTCTTCCCTTCTTGCTAAAAAAAGGGGGAAAAAACTCTCTCCATCCTTCACTGTGTCTTTTATTCTCGCGCTCTCTTCCCTTTTTTCGAATCAGCCCAGACGCCACTTGTTGCCGCCGAATCATTGAACTTAATTAGCGGGGACAATGTGTGAGCTGAGCGGTTTGCTAAGTTCGAGCCGTAAACAGAGTCACAGAGTTAGAGGAGGGAAGAGGCAGCAGGGAGGAGAAGTAAAGACTCTGAGCCGCGGAGGAGCCACCAAGTGAACTGAACGTTCTCCACGCTGAGCGGCATGAGGCGGCTCCCACGGAGGTAAATACTGCCGCTTCATTTTGTCGCTATCGGCGTTATCGGCGAGGTGTCGGAGGTAGGCTCGGTTCCTGGACGTGAGACGGCTTCTAAATCAAATCCAAGGGGAGGGGCTATTTATTTATTTATTTATTTGTCTCTCTGATGTTGATCTATCTGTCTGTTTTTATGTTTTTTCTGCTTTTGACCCCGCAAAAAAAATTGTTAGTTGAATTTAAATTGTTGTCGTTGTCCATTTTAATGTCGTCATACTCACAGAAAAGGAAATTTCAATTTGATAAAATTATTTTATTTTGACATTGGCAGATGTGGACTTCCATATCTTTACACATGTAATGCTAATACCACCAATTTGCTTGATGTATGATGGGTGGGAGTGGTGGCAAAGATAAATATAACACTTACAATAACACTTACATTCATGGTATTGTATCATCAGAGACGGTTGTATGATTGCATAGGAGGCCCCGTGAGGGTTAAAAGCACTGTGTATTGACAATAATCTTCAACAAACTTGACATTCCGCAGCATTACTAACATTCCAACCATGTTCAGCATCCCGACAAGTATTCCAGAACATTCTTCTGTCAGCAGTCAATAATAACCGTCTTCCACTTAACCGACATACTTTGGCTCAACAATGAACATTCTGATCAGCATCATCCCAGTTATCCTCAACGCTCCGATTGGGACCAACATCCCAGTGATTCTGTTTGCTCTCAACATTCTGATTATGGTCGACATTTCCTTCCACATACGCCAATCAACACATTCAATCATTCTGGGTAATTGCTACAAATAATTCCAATATTCTCAATTGTCCTCAACATTCCAGCTTCTGTTCAGTTTTCAGCTCAACATGCTTGAAAGAATCAGTACTCTCCAGTCCAGTCATTGTCAACATCACTTTTAAGCATCCTCCACATTTCAAGTAACGGTCCAGCGATCAATACTTTATTTGATGGTTGGTATGTCAGACTTTCCACACGATTCTAAACCGACAACATTTCAAGCTGCCTCAAGATTACAAACGTCAGCATCCTGACTACAACGACGATTGGGGATAACTCCCCAAAAAATGTCTGCCTCAACATTCTAGTAAAGCAGCTGAACTCCAACACACTGAAACATCTCCTTGGTTGCGCCAAGTCACATGATCGTTTTAAAGGATGTCAGGTCATCTCGTTATGACTGGCTTGTCTTCAAATTTAGAAATATGTTTTCTTGCTTTCTTCTAATTCCTTTGTGAAAGAATGTTGCGTCCTTCCTGGTCACGTGATTGACAATCTCTCTCTCTCTCTGTTTCTGCTTCTGTCTGTTTCGGTGTCTCTCGACCAGTCGGTACTCGGGGGCGAGATGGGTTTGGGGAGTCCCGGCGCAGCATCGCCCACCAAGCCGGCCGGTCAGTACTATCAGCACTACGGCTCCAACCCGCGGAGGAGAACGCTGCCTATGGACGCCATGGGTGAGACGCCGCCGACACACTCGCATGACACGGACCCCATGAACGCACACGGAGAGACGCAGTGACGTCATTAAGCTGCTTTTACTCTGCTAAAACCACACCATCATCATTTCAATACTTTTTTCAATGAAATCATTCCCTGTAATATCGCAAATCATATCGCAGTTGCAATATCGCTCACAAATAATCGCAATTAGTTGTTTTTTTTCAAAATGTTTCAGCTCCAGTGTTGATTCAAATAAATGGTCAGTTGATAAATGGGCTGGACAAAATATTAGAAACATAATGCAATTCAATAGCGCCTTACAACTCAGCCTCCAAAATGACAACAAAGTGAACTGAATTAGGTTGAGCTACGTGGACCGATAAGCACCCGCATCGTAAAAACACATTCAAGACATTTGTTTTAGAAATCGCTGTCAACCCCATCAGCATGTCAAGCACCCCCACGCTGGGCCAAAGTGTGCTTCTTGGAACATAATGCGAGCTTGGTGTGTTCTTTTATTCAATTTATAGTCAATATAAACAAAGTATGACATATTAACAAGTTCAACCTACAATAAATAATAATACAAATCAAAAGAATTTACTTTTTCTTAATAATACTACAAGAAATAAAAATTATAATAATAGTAATAATAATCATGCTATTAATAATAAAGTAAAATACATATAACACAAAATAAAATAATGTAATAAATAAAATAAAATAAAATAAGAAATATAAAATAAATGGATTTAAATTAAATTAAGTATTATTATTAATTATTATACAAGTTATATTGATGATCTGCTTTCTTTTGTGTTTTTTCTAAAGATACTTACAGTTTTGATTCATAGAAATTGTTGAAGCAATGTTCACTGGGAACAACATATATTATCTATTTATGGTTTTCTTTTTTTCTATTTGCATCATCAATGTCTGAATCTCTGGATTTTGCTGCGTAGTCTGAACACCAAATCTAAGACAAATGATATCCCAGATTATGAGCTACAGGAACAGTGCCTGTGAAAATTCACAATTTTCTCATCTATGCCTCAACTTTACTGTAAATTCTTTAAATTCTCATTGTTTAGACTGAATAAATAAAGCAGCGTGTCATTACAGCCTAAACCTGCCGTCATTTCCTGAATCCAAAGGGAAACTTTTTTGTCTGCGACCTCGGTGAAACCTTTTAACCTGGACTCATCCCAGTTCGTAACCGCTGTGTGTCGTCTTTTTTTAGAAGGCCGAGCATTGTGAGTACGTGTCCACGTGTGACCATCCTGTTGGTCCGTGTGTGTGTGTGTGTGTCTGTTTTGAAAGGGGACTTTAAGCAAAAAAAAATACGGGGAAGTCTTTCAGAAAGCAGGACAATAGTGGTCGAGGTGTAGCCTTGGTAGCACTAGCCTTGGAAGGACACACACACACACACACATACACACACACACACACACACGCGCGCACGACTACGACACTGGGCCAATTTTTTTTTAAAAGGCACTCTTTCATTTTTCCATCAAAGTCTCACCTTCCCAGTTAATAGACCGCTCCCTCGCTCCCCTTGAGAGAAACCCTGAAAAATAATATAAACATGTCAAAAGCTGCCCTGCTTCCTTTTATCGAACCAAAAAGAAAAAAAAAGAAAATCAACCCTGTCCTTTTTTTGTATTCCGTCTTTTTTATTTGCTGCGACGTATTGTGTCGCGCTTGTTTGCAGTGACAGCTTTCTTTGTCAAATCTATCGACAGCGGTGGGAAAAGTGGCCTCGCTCTTTTTCCTCTCCGGGTGATCGATTATATCAAAACAAATAAAAAGCAGAATCTCCTTTTTCAAAAGAGAGAGTATAAAAAGCCTCTCGGCCTGTTAAACCCTCATTCATTGTTTTGTTGCTTTTTTCTTTTCTCTTTCAGAGGTTCACCCAAAGAAAGTGCGGAAGGTCCCTCCCGGCTTGCCGTCCTCAGTAAGTGATAACATGATTGTTTTCCTTATTATTTCTGCGGTGTTATTGCTGCTTCGAGTGTGTGTCGGAAGAAGAAGGGCTGCTGATGCTCCAGCGTGTTTGGAATGAGCTGAGCTGGTTTTGTAGCAGACGTGGAAAGAGCTGCACACGTTGCCAGGTTCTGTGGGTTTGTCAGGGTGAAGATGTCGGGGCCGAGCTGGACATAGACAGCTGTCGGCTTTTTCTCGTTGGTTCCTATTTTTGAGGGAGTCGACGGGACAAATGTCATGCTAGAATAAAAAGAAATTAAAAAGACATCAATCGTTCTTAATGTAAAGAAATGTAGTTGTGTAAATGCTTCTTCTTTTCTTAATGTTTGACAGCACAAAGCCAATACTATTGACTAAAATAGGAAGAGAAAATCTCCATATAAACACAGAATAACATTAGATTTCCCTTTCATTAATGCATCATTTGATTGGTTTATCTGCGATTGTGTTGGATCTATCTGTGGCATTCTGGGCTGGAACTGTCAGCAGTCGATGGTGCTCGGCTGCCGGCTGGAGGTTGTTCTCTCTTCAGCGGGTTTGAAAGGACGGGAGTCCTGAGAAACGTGGAGTTGTAGGAGGAAGAAAAGCTGCACACGTTGCCAGGTTTTTGTGATTTTGCGGAGGTGAAGCTGATGCTGCTGTCGGAGCCGGACGCAAACAGCTGTCGGCTTTTTGTTGTCAGTTCCTGTTTTTTAGGAATCAGCTGAAAGAGTTTCATGCCAGAAGAGATACTAATACCTACTAAATAACACTCTTCTCAATACAAACAAATGGAGTGATGTAACAAAAAACAACAACAAATCCAATCCTGACTTTTTCACTTTATTTTTCCCCATTTAACATTTCTAAGCAGTATACAAATTTTGAAAATGGTTTATAAAAGACTTGAAATGGTTGCATGCAGCTACCATTTCAAGTGTCTATATATAACAACATTTATAACTTGTCCTATGAAGACATTTTGGTAACGCCCATAACGCTATATTGCTATAATAATCATACTTATAATGTGTTTTAATTCGCTTATAGCACTGTGTAACTACAGTTATAAGCACTTACCAGTAGTCATAACACACTATAAAGCCTTTTATAAAGTCAAGTATCATAATGCTTCATAATTGCTGGTCGGTCACTGACATTGCTTTTGCAAGCATCGTAGTGTATTATACTTCTCATAGTTTTAATACATGATAATATTTTTGCAAATTAATTTACAACATTTCCTGTGTTCTTTCATAGATTAAAGCAAACGTAACGTATAATCACATTATAATGCGTTATAACAAGGTTATAACATATTACAGCTATGGGAATTATAACACACTACAATCCTTGAACAAAAAAAATGTCAGTGAGTGACCAGCAATTATGATTCTTGACCTTATAAGTCATTATGTGTGTTATGATTAATGTTATAAAGCATTATGAGTAAGTACGAGTGCTTGTAACTATATGTTTTTTCATATACAGCAGCCTTCACTTAAGGGTGCCCATAGTTATTGTTACTAACAAATGCATTAATAAACAGTGCGTACTACTGTATGATAGTGTAATACACTATTATTACGTGTGTCATATACTCCTTGGAAATGATTGAGGGATTTCAATTAAAGTGTTGCTGAAATTACTGTTTTTTGCAGAAAGAGCATGATGATCACTATTATATCCTTTCGTTGATTTTATCAATAATTAATGAATGAGTAAATTCATTGATCAGGTTTTGGGATTTTGAGACATTTTGCATGAAAGTCGATGTGCTGCTGGTTGGAGGACTTGAGGATTGAAGTGTAATCAGCTCAAGTCGCTGAAATGATTTGTCAACTGACAGAAAATGAGCCAATCGTTGAAGTCCTTCGCCACACCGATCACCAAACATTCTCCTACATGAGCAGTTACTGCTTTTCTCTGTTTTGCATCATTGCAGATGCAATCTTTGTTTGGTCAAAGAAAACAAGACATCATGACACATGGGGCTTTGAGAACATGACATTTTTATGCCATTTGATTGAATTATTCATTAAAACAATCAGTAGTTCCAGCCCGAAACAGATCGTCCATGAATCAAGCTATTCCTGTAAAGGGTGTTCTGTCCGTGGGCAGAATCCAACAGAAAATATGTGATGGGAAAACATCACTACATGATCTGTGTTCATGGTTCCTCGTGAGCGCCGTGAGTTGACCCCAGCTGTTGTTCGGAGGCCTGGAGCTCGGCTGAAATAAGAAGGAAATGCAGCGGCAGAACGCATATTTAATTTTTTTAGGTTTCGTTTGTCATACACTTTTCTTTGTTCTAGTGTCACGGTTTGTTTTTCACTTTTTTTGGGTGGAAATGGATTCTGTTTAGTTTATCAGTATAACCTTTAATTTGGTGGTTTTGCTGAAATTAGTTGATTGATCAATTACCTAATATATGTCTTGTTAATGAATTACAAATGTGGTAAAAAAGGTGTTGCTGTTATTCTCTGTTTCATTTGACTATAAATGGAACGTATATTTGGGTTGGCGAGTGTTAATGACACCAAGCAGCAGGCAGAGGATGACGGTATGTTCTTATAATGGAACTAATTATGAAAATAACCTGTATTTGCAGCCTCTAGTGCTCAGTGGATCCATTTCTAATTTTAGCTTTGAGGTGTTTTTACATGTGGAGAGTTTTTTCTCTGCTGCTGACCTCATTAATCGGCAGTTAACGATGGCTGAATGTACGGCGTGTCGGCCGCCTCTTTGGCACGGCGGGAGGCCGCCTTTCTGTGGCCTCGGCCCGCTTTGTCCCGCGCTTCCTCCTGTCCTTCCTCCCCGTCTCTGTGTCTACATCAGGCTGGGGATTGAGGAGGGGGGGGGGGGGGTGGAAAGGTGTTAAAAAGAGAAAAAGCAGGGAGGAAGCATGGTTTGTTTGACTGGTTGGTGTTGTTTTCCATCTTTTGTGTGCACGTAAAGTGGACGGATGAGATGTTTGCTGTGAGACATGATGTCCAGCAAAATGGACAGTTGCTTTACTTTTATGTGAATTTAACATTAGACTATACATTCCACAGTATATGAAATATATTATTACACTAAACATTTGTAATATTCTGTAATAATTGCTTATATCTAATGGCTTGAGTTACTGCCTACATTATCAATTCCGATTTTAAATTGAACCTGAGATTAAAAAAACAAAAATAGTTTATGCTTGATGCTACAGTAAAATGCTGTCCCTCACATGATCAGCACAACGTGATCTCACAGAAACATGGCACAGAATGTGTTAGAATTACATGCTGGCAGCACAGAAACATTGTAACTTCAGGTTTAGGCAACAAAACTACATTGTGACTTTTAACAATTTAACTTCAGGTTTAGGCAAAAAAACGTCTCCGTTAGCCAAAACAATTTACCATTAGCTTTAGGTAGGGAACAGAGCTACGTCGTTAGTTTTAGGAGAGGAAACATCAAGGTTTGGGATTAAAGGACTTTGTTGGTAACTTTTTACGTGGCTTTTGTAATTTGAAATAACTTAATAGTAAAAAGTCCCGTGTTTGAGCCACCCATCCACCCTGACCTGGTCCCTGCTTGGACTTTGATTAAAACACGTGGCTTCCGTGGTGCCGGCACATCATGTTAACACATTCCGATCCAATCATAAGTGGACAGCTCTAAGTACATCAGTTCACACCTCGAATGAGCCCCCACATGCACCTCGAATGACCACTTGTGATCAGATCTCACTCCCCCGCTCTGTAAGCAAAAAAACGCGTATATCATTTGTGTTTGAACAATCAGGTTTTCTGTTTAACTGGAGGAAGGCAGCAATGCACTCCCTGTGCCTAGTCTGCCTGAGATCAAAGCAAGAAGACAAAATCAAAAAAATACTGCCTGCGTCTACTCCAGGGCGTGTTCCAGGCAAACCAAACTGCACAAGATGTTTGACGTATCTCTGTGGGCTTTTAGGAATTTGGTCAAAACCAGTTTAAGTGATTTGAGAACTGACTGGAGATGAGGTTGTTTCCTGTTACGTCCTCGTCGTGGACGCATCAAGAGTCATTGGTGTGTACTCTAAAAAAGATATGTGGTCAAATGCATCCTAGACCATTTCGGCGAGTGGTTTGAGTGATCGGATCATAATGCGTCCTGGCGGTTGTTTACACTTGTATTTAGCCCTGTTCACTTGGGATCTGATCGCCCAATGCACCAGATCAGAATCAAGCTGTTTCCGCATATGTGTTGGCCCCACTTGACGCATCAATGCAACCTGCTTGATCCGATAGTGATCGGATCCATTTTGAGGTTTATTTCATAGGAGCGGCTGTAAAACGGTGGATAAACACATTTCATTGCCTGTAAATTATCCGCAGTAAAAGTCCCTCGTTAATTTGTTATTTAAAAGCTTTTATTTTGAACCAGCAAAATCAGGAAATGTTGGGTTTCCATTAATATTAACACAACAGGACCCAGAGAGCGGGTCTCAGCTGGGTTCCAGCCCCGGGTTTTCCTCCACTCTTCCCTTTACAAGCCAGGCCACCTAGGCGTGATCGGATCTCGAAGCGTACAGACTTGACAGTTAATACGTCCTGGCGTGATCGGATGACAAAAGACGCTTTGAAAAGACAACTGTAACCACGGCCTCACCAAAACCACCCTACTGACTTGTCCTAGTAGCCTTAGCATCACCACAGGTCGGACACAGGATGTGGGCCCCAGGGTCCTGAACTCCGTATGTCTCGTAAACCCTTGACCGACTCCTGTGCTGTACAAGAACGCCGCAGAACCGCCTAAGTGACGGTTGCCAAAGTCTTCTGTCTACAGTCACATGATCCAGCTTTTGGATCCCTGTCCTCTGCACTGCCTTCATGTCCGCGGCGCTCCGAGCCGTCGCCTCTCTCTGCTCGAACCCTCTCCGTTTCCACCTCTGTGATGCGAGTAACCCCGCCTGCTTCCTCCCGTTCACATCAAGAGAGCGGGAGCGAGGAGAGGACCTGCATGCCTGTGAAATGGAGAGCAGGTTTGACTACAGGGAAATAAATTCAGAGGCCCTTTCTTCCCCGCTTGTTGGCACAGATATCAGTTGAGAGAGAGAGAGAGAGAGAGAGAGAGAGAGAGAGAGAGAGAGAGCGAGAGCATATAATTGCACAGAGAGTGTTGTAGGTATACCTCTTTTTTTGAACATTTGTTCCATTTTTGTGTTCGATGTCTTTGAGTGGCTGGTCATGAGTCAGTTTCGGCTTGTTTGGAGCTGTGGCTTTTATTCTGAAAAATAGCATCCGATTGCTGACAGGTGTTCATTTTCATAATCACTTCTGTTTGGGGTTTAGTTCCAGTGTTTTTTTTAGCTCTGAACTTAATACAAACCAAAACACTGAAACACTTAAGCAACACACTCAGACATTATGTTACCATAGCATCTGTTCTCTATCTTTTCTTCTGTATGCACTGATTGTTAATAGTGCAGATCTGCCAAAATGTAAAGATATATCTCCTTCAAAAATGTGACGCTAACAGCCAGTGAACAGCAATATACATTAAGCATGATGGGATACATTGGACCAAAAATACTAATCATATCCAGCCCTAATAGAGATTAGAAAAAAGAAAAGTTAAAGAATGAACATAACTCAACACACTTGTCCCATGAATATTGATCTACTCTCCTTGGACCAATACGCCTGCCTCCACCTTTTCATTTATATACACATGCATCATATATATGGTGTGTTGACAACCTGTGGACATACATTTAAAAAAGTCTAATTACATTGAACTGTAATTACCAGGTTACTTTGCTGGATTACAAGTAATACCTGGTAAGTGTGTGTGTTTGAGCATATGTGTAGGATTTCTGGGGGAAATGATACAGTATGAGATTACTGGTAAGAACGGCAGTTGTATTTTATAATGGTTGTATTTAAGATCAATAGAAAGGCACTTCTTGAATCTTTTTGTTTCCTGCAGACTGTCTCTTATTGGGACTCAACGCTGTAGAACAGTTTCACATTAACGGCGTCGTCATAGCGAGTCTCGCTGTAGAGATTGAACCCGTAACCCAGTCAGCTGCTCAGATCAGTCCCATGAAGGGTCCGCATTATTCCGCTGTCTGTTCAGATATTCCTGCTCTTCTACTAACGTGTTTTGGGGTTTTTTTTCCCGGATGGTCCGGCCTCCAAATATGCTGCCAATAGCGACGAGGATGAGGCTGAAATGTGTCTTCATGCCGGCTCTCAGCAGCCATCTTCTTTTTCCTCGTCTCTTTAGTGAAGAAAATCCCATTTGTAATCTTTTTACGCAAGCATTTCTTTTTGTTTATTCTCCACAATTGTATTGAGTTTAAGATCCATATTTTTAGATATGTGTGTGTGAGTTAAACATCAGTGAGGCTGAATCTTATAAAATGGAAATATTTCAAATGCAGAATTGATGACAACATTAAGTTGCTTTACTGAGTGGTTAGGCTCTGACATACAGCTTTGTTTAGATATCTGATATTTATCTAACTGGATATGTATTACTGTTGCTGACGCTCATCCAAATTCAAATAGCTGTTAAAATACCTTCACTTTCTGCTTCATTAAACAACTCTTTATTGTTGTATTATTATTTATTATACTCCGCTTTAATTGTTAATTGTGAAAATATATATCATATAAAAAGTAACAGTAACAGTAATACATTTCATTAAAATAACTAGGAACAGGAAAAAAGAAGAATTGTGTAAAATAACAAAATAAATCGTAAAAATAAAAGTAATTTAAAAAAGGTTTATTATATTTAGGTATTTAAATATAGTGGTCATATTAATGAAGGTCTAAAATATAATTTAACTGAAGCTGATCACCATAAACATGCAATACATTTACACTGGTTGGAATGTCAAATATCCTTAACATATTTTCATAATGCAGTGTTTTGAACATGTCCTTCTTATGTTCATACCTAGAATATGCATTTTGGCAAGAATTGTAATTTCTGATTTTTTTATTTTTTATTCTGGAAGAACTCTTTTAATCGGCTTGCATTTGTGTAATCATATCAGTCATTTGTTGAAGTGATTGTGTTTCAATGAAGTAAGATTTGTTTGAATACAGGATGTGTATTTTGTTGGACATAGTAGCTGTTTGAGGGTTACAAAGACCCCACAGGGTCAAAGCAATGCAATCTGAGCTATAAGGATGTTTATACATTTCACTGGGTTTGTGCTCTGACATGTATAGAGACACACACACACACACACACACACACACACACACACACACACACACACACACACACACACACACACACACACACACACACACACACAAGAACTACAATAACACAACAGGATCTGATTTATTTAGGACTGAAATGGGATATAAAAAAACAGACTGGTGAAATGTAATATTACTATGTTGGGGAAAGTAGTGCTGAATGAGCTAAAGAAAGAGCAGAACAGACAACAGTAGGACTGTAAAAAGGGTCAAATATATAGACGAGAATCTTCTCGCTGTTATCTGAGAGGTGATGGTGAACGAGCCGGACGTCACAGATTTACAGATGATCGAACACTCTGTGATGTTTTTATACGGGATGTAACTGAAGACATGAAATAACACACACACACATACACACACACACACACACTCTCTCTCTCTCTCTCGCTCTGCCCAGCCTGCACCTGCTCTGAGTACAAACACAGCTTCACGCAGGAATGCCTGCAATGTAAGAGTGTGTGTGTGTGTGTGTGTGTGTGTGTGTGTCTGTGTGTGTGTGTGTGTGTGTGTGTGTGTGTGTGTGTGTGTGTGTGTGTGTGTGTGGGGGTTTTCTAACACTAAGAGGCCAAAAACAAAAGTTATCTTTGTGACAAAATTGACCATTGGTAAACAGCACACACACACACACGTATTTGTACATCCAGACATGTGAGGACCCTCGTTGACATATCTCAAGCCCCCAACCCTGCCCTTGCTTTGTTTATATTACCAGCGAAAGAGCTACAAAATGGCTAAGCGTGACCAGCTACGTTGTTGCCATTGTTGCCGTTGTATTCTGTTGCTTTGTCGCCCTTAGTGCGAAACATATCAAAGGTCGCATCACTTAAACCCAGGACCACTTAAAGCTGCAGTTGGTAACGTTTATGAAAATAACTTTTTGTCATGTTAGCTCAAACTGTCACTATATTCTGAGAGTAGTACATGAGACAGATCACCTGTGAAAAAAGCAGGTTCCTCTGCCTCCTCTTAGTGCTCCTAATGGCCTTTCAAAGCCCCAAAGCTCACGAAGAAAAGCAACCAATCACAGGCCAGGATTCTCTAACGTTGCTGTCAGTCACTGCTGGTCAAATTGTCAAACTAAACAGCGCTGATTAAATATGAATCGATATTCTGTCACTTGCATTGAAACATATTTTAATGTAAGTTGTGAAGCTGTAAAATATGAAAGTTTGCTCCGGCCGGTGGGCGTTGCTCGGTGGGCGTTGCTCGATGGGCGTGGCTTGGTGGGCGTTGCTGGGTGGGCGTGGCTTGGTGGGCGTTGCTTGGTGTGGTCGGGTCACAAACTTTCTCATTTTACAGCTGGACAGTTCACTAAAATATGTTTTTGAAAACATTTGATTCACAGATAATCTGTTTCATGTCAGTTATGTTCTGTAAGTATAAGCAAATGTAACTTTAATGCACTAAAACGGTTTCCTGATTTTGTCCGCATCATGAAGGACAAACAACTGATTACATATTTTGTCTGTGGCCTGTACGACACTTAGGGTGTTTGCTATGAGAGCCAAATGAAATGAGGCTACACACACACACACACACACACACACACATACACACACACACACACACACACTGCATCTAATAACATTATTGGCAAATAAAAGCAAAAATGTGTGTTTGTTGGTAGGTGAAGGCTCGATATTTTGTGACATTTTCATCCTTTTCAATTTGTGTTGCCCTCTTATACAGGAAAAACAAAAAGCACTGAGCTTGATTTGACTTTGACTCTTCCTCTGCTGATTCCAAAGAGATTTCAAGTGTCACTTCAGCCTCCTAGCATGTTCTTTAGCACTGGGCTTGATGTGTATGATGTTTAAAATGTAAGATCTCTAACATAAAGAACATGTACTCTGAGTTCTTTCTTTCCTGCCTTTCCATCGCACTTTTCTTCAGAACGATTTTAAATGCTGTTTGCGTGTTTAAAAGCTGTTGTTTTCCTTGTTGTTGTGTTGCTGCCCTCCCATATGCTCCTGCTTGTGAACGCACTTCATTTAAGGCAAGAAAAAGAAGTCTTGTCTGTTTTCTTTCATCTCTGTTTCACATCCACTGCAGAAGACGGGTCTTTTTCTTTTAATTAATTCATTTTTTCTCCCCCCCCCCCCCCCCTTGCTTCCCGTCTCCCTGCGCTGCAAGTTTGCTGTTGTTGTTTGTCAAATTTAGTTTGCTGAGTTGATGATTTACTTTCGAGAAACAATTAAACGTCACTTGAGAGGAGAGCGTGGGATGTCTTTGTAATCAAAAGGAAATTAGGCATCAGTTGCTAACATTAGCAGGTTGCAGTGTCGTCTCGCTGTTGTTTTTCTTTGTTGGTGTTGGGAGGATAACACTGTTTTTTTTCTCCTTTAGATATGATTGTTTTAGTTAATTTGTTGTTCAGGCTGATTCTGCAGCTCGTCCTCAGAGCTTTGCTAATGCTGAATGAATAAACAGCAATCTATACATCAAGATTATTCCCCAAAAATGGCTTCAATGGAACCGTGAAAATGAAGCTATTACAGGAAGTAGAAGTAAAATTGTATATTTGTCAGCATGAGCCTGTTTAATCCTCATTTATAGTCCATTTCATGTTTTTATTTGATTGTTTTTCCAATTACACACGCACACACACACACACACACACACACTCTCTCTCTCTCTCTCTAACGGTGACACTGGGTCCAGCCATTAAACTGGCTTGTGAATGTACTAATATTTCCAGGACACTCTTGAGACAGTAGAAGAAAACATTTTTGTTTCATATCTTGATATTTTCATCTTAAATTAAGTGGAACCTGCTTATTATCATAAATTGTACATTTTTGCTCAATTGGGTTAAATGTAGGTGATAAAGAAAGGCTTGTGGAGCTTTTTAAATCTTGTTATGTTGCCTGGATCATCTTGTGTTTAGAGTTTGAAAAGCAGATTGGAAATTGATCTGATTGAGTATGAACCTAATATATGATTTAGTGTTGATATTTAAAAAATAGAATAAATCCCGTTTATTCACATCAGATTCCAAATTCTGATATTAACACTGTGTCCATTATTACCAATTATTTATTTCCCAAAATTGAAATGTTTAATAGTCTAAACTAACATTTGAAATTAGATAAGTAAAACTTTTGTTGTGAATGATTTTACACATCAAAGCTGTTCTCTGATATCTACATTGTGTTTTTTTCTGTTTTTTTATGAAGGTGGAAGAAATATTACTCATCACTATCTTTTTGGGTTTCTGGTTTATAAAATTCCACAATCTAAATGTGCATCGGGTCATTTATGTCCCAGAATCTGTGAAAGGTGGATAACTTAAAGTGTAAAAGTCTCTCATTTAATCAAATAAGTTCTAAAACTCCCCACTTTGCTCTAAAATCTATCCACTACTATATTCATCATTTATTATCTTCAACAAATTTAGAATGTCCTGCTCAAGTGCTTCACAAAAGATTCTGACACAAAACACAAAAAGTAAAGCACGTATCATCTCTAAACACAGAAGAAGCATTGTTTCAAAGTGTCAACTAGCAACCGTGTTATTCCAAAGACTAGAGGCAGGCTCAGCTGCAGTGATGACAAGTCTTCATTTTCAAAAATCACATTTTTACCTGAAGCTCATCATCTAGTATTTTAGTTTTAATCTAGAAGATCCGGACTGTGAGGTTTCATCTTCAGCTCCCTACCAGCCCCAGCCTTTGAAAAGCAGACCTTGATCTCCTCCGCTATCAGTCATTCCAACAAGGAATCCTCAACCGGACCCCGAACAAGTACTTTCAAACCCTGAACGATTAAATCCTGTCAGCGATCCGACCGGGGCGATCTGCTCCCATCCCTGGCTATTTCCTGCTCTCCCTCTCTGTCTGTCTCTCCCTCTCTCTCTCTCTCTCTCTCTCTCTCTCTCCCTCTCTCTCTCTCTCTCTCTCTCTCTCCTCGGCTCAGATGTGGTTTTGTTTAAAGTCGACACCGTTAATTAAATTACGGCAGGTCTTGCAGAAGGCACAGTAGGAGAGCCGGCGGTCCCTGGTGGGCCGCGGGTGGAGGAGGGATGGGGGGTGTGGAGGTTGTGTGGGGGTGTCGGGGTGTGGGGGGGGGAACGGTTTTGGTGAGCCATACTGGCCCCTTCAGGCGGACCCCGGTACCACAGAGGAGCCACAGACCCCAGCAGTCAGCTACTGTTCACTGTCAACTGCTCCCTGCACACTGAGGACTGACTCTGAACCCAAAGACTTCCTGTGATGTCATGTTTGTGGACGGCCTTGCTTTCGTGTGCTTTTGGTTTTGAGTTATTCATCGAAAGATCGACATTTGAAGTGAAACGTGAACACAAGTGAAAATAGTGTTTTATAGGTATTTAAAAGATAGGTGTGAACACACAATTAACAGCATCAGGTGAGAAAGTGTCTTTCTATTCTCTGTGTTATCACATCTCCATTTCATTTGAACAGTTAACACAGTCATCATGAAAGGTTGCACATTCCCAGCAATATGAGAACTCACTGATTCACTCCATCTAATGTGAAAAAATAAGAAGAAATTTCCCCCCAAAAGTAAAGAAGTCTTTGTTTAAAATAAAAATCTGTTGCTAAATTTGTTGATAAAAAATGTAATAAAAAAGCAGAGCCTTTGACCTCAGTTGAGAGTGCATACAAAGGGAATTCAAACAGCCCATGCAGTAAAATCACTCCGTCCACACATTTTGAAAAACATAACAACACACAATGTCCTCATCTCCTTGTGTGTGAAGTGCTGAAAATGGAGTGTGTGTGTGCGTGCGCGTGTGTGTGTGTGTGTGTGTGTGTGTGTGTGTGTGTGTGTGTGTGTGTGTGTTAGCATGCTGCTCAAATTAGCAATCTTGTACCGGGTCTTGGCAGAAGATGAAATGAGAAGGAGTCTACAGGGAGGGAGGGGTGAGACAGAGACATGCATAGACACAAAACAAAAAGAACATGTCCTCGGCCCCGTCTGCTTTCGTTGGGCTGCAAAGCCGCTGTCACTGGTAGTTATCTAACTAAAGTATTACGATTTTCTGCAAATGAGCACGCAGGTACCACTTTTGTTTTTGTCAGAGATTGCTGTCAGGCTGTAAAGAGAATCTCAACAGATGTAACAAAAAAGGTTTCTAAAATGCATTGCCTACCCTCTTTAAACTGCAGTACACCACAGCAACAGCATTAATGCTTCACGCTACAGGCGGCAGGTGTCAAATACCTACCGGTAGTGTTTATAGTGAAGAAACACAGAGAGCAACTTCAGCCAGGGATGACCTCGTGGTTTAACTAATTAACTAACTAATTGTGGTCTAAAGCAGACATAGATAGTTGTGTGATAGCTATTTGGCTGATGTTGGACAAGCCCCCAGGAAGAGCCCCAAGAGGGTTCCGAAGCCAATTTCTTTTGTGTGTTTTTCTTTTACGTAAATCATCTTTCAGTTTTCTTTATTCGTCCATGGTGTTGGAGTGTGGTAGCTTTGCCCTGCTAACACTGTGTTAGCTTTGTGTCTTGTTGTGTCGTGCTTTGCTAATGGTATGCTAGCTTCTTCTTTTTTTTGGCCTTATAACTGATATTGTACTGCGGTTAGCTTAGCATTTAAAAATGTTGTGCTAGCTTTGTCCCAGATGTTGGATTGCTGATAGGCTATCTTAGTCTTGCTAATATTAAGTTTGTATCCTGTTCGCCGATATTGGATAGCATCTTATGATGTATTCATATCGTCTTGTCTGTAATAATGAGCAGCCTAGTAGATGAAAAACATTCACATTACCCTCATAGTTGTAAGTCCAAGTCACAAACATAATACTTGTGTCGACCTACTCTATCCCCACAGGTCTTCAGTACAGTATGTTAGTTTTGCCCTGTTCACTGATGTTTGATAGCCTATCTTTGCCCCAAAAATGTTATGCTAGCTAGCTCTCAGTTAGCTCATTGGGGTGTACCAATGGCTTACAGCTTACCCTGTTAGCTGTCAGAGCTAATCCCCCCCCCCCCAAGGAACTGGTCAATTAGACCACCATCTGACCATCTGAAGAGCAGGTCGTCCTTTAACCACAAGGTTGCCGGTTCGATCCCCTGGTCCTCCTGTCCCCCTGTCCGCATATCGAAGCATCCTTGACCGAGACACTGAACCCCCAGGTGCTCCTCGGGTGCAGCTCACTGCTCTTAATGCTTAGGATGGGTTGGATACAGAGGTCACATTTTGTTTGTATGTGACGATAAAAAATTAAAAGTTTAAAAGTTTAACTTTGGAGAAGGATTTTCTTCCCCAACTGCCTCGGACGCTTCAAAGGCTTTTTTGTCAATGAAATGACCTCAGCCTGAAGATGTTCGCTGCCTTTCTGTCCTTGTGAGGACATTTGGCTTCCACAAAGACCTCTCTCTCTCTTTCACACACAAACACACACACACACATACATGCACTCCCAAACACACACACACACGGATGCCTGCTGCAGATGTGGACGTTCCCTGGTGCATTCCTGAGCCCAAACATTTGGCTGCAGTAACAGGCAGCAGAGAGCGGCACTCTGATTTGCTCCAAGGCTGTAATGAAAATCACATGTTATCACACACATACACCCACTGAGACACACACACACACACACACACACAGACTCTCAAATCAGTTGTGGTGACAAAACTGCTTTAAGTTGTTGATGATGTGTTAAATATCGCCCTGCTCGGCTGCACAAAATGTCAAACTCAATTATGCTTTCTTCTTTTTTTTCCACCTTTAGCTTCACAGGGAGTCGAATCATTTTTTATAATTATCTTTTTTTGCTCATGAGCTGTTCAAAGATCACTAATTGTAGGCAGGAGTAAGTGAAGATGAGGTTCCTCCAAGATGAAATGAATCTGTGATGCGTTCATGGTAGCTCACCCAACAGGTCAAAGACAGCAGTCAGATTCATCATTATCATAGAGACCACGTTTCCTTTGTTTATCCGCTGGCTTTGAGGTTTTTTTGTCCTTTTTTATGCAGTTGAATATTAATTGTCAGATGTCGGAGCTTCCTTTAATGCAACACCAAGTAGTGTTTGGAGAGTGGTGCCCGCTGACAGCTAATATGCTGTGTGATTTTAACATGACAAGCTGTCAAAACCGTTGTCTCGTGGAAAAATGTATTTGTGATCACAGAAAGAAGCAAAACAAATGTGAGAGATATTTATCAGCACTCAAGATGCAGCTGCTGAATCATGACTTTTTATCAACTGTAAAGTATAAGTCTGCAGAAGAAGGTTTAAAGAGCATGCAGGCAGGCTCCCTTGGCCTCGGTCAGTCCACTGTCCTGAGGAGGTTTATGACCGTAAAAACACGTTGATATTGTGATCTGACGGTGTGATACAGCTGTTAATGCATGCTCTACATATGGAATAAAACATTCACCTCTCTATATATATCACTAAACACAGTGCTAAACCAGAGATGACACATTTTAGAACGTGCTGAGGAAAAAGGGGAGGAAGAGAAACAAGTACCACAAAATATAAAAGACAAAACACGAATATCTGTCAGCATTTTCTCGAAAAATCTATTAAAATTGGTAAAATATTAAATAAAAAAGTAAATTAACAAAATGTATTTATAGGCAGAAGATAGAAAATAATAGAAAGGTGTGAAACTTATTTTAATTAGGAGCGCTGGCTGCAAAAAAGAAACCCTGCGTCTTCTGAATATCAGCCTCACGCACACACACACACACACATAAAGCACACACACCCTGCCGTGTGGCTGTAATGCGTGCTGGTGGCGTGGATTAGCTCCATCTTTAATCATTGTTTTCATTCTGAGCACGCTCTGTGTAAAGTACACCTGAGCACAAAGCGCTGAGCGAGCCTTTCTCTCAGAAGCAGGTTGAATGAGCTGCTCAGCAGGAAGTCGGCAGGTTTCCACACCGAGTCAGGTGTTACTGTTGAACTGATGCACATGCTGCAATTCTCCAAGAGGAGTTGACTGAGCCTGCCTTCACTGTCTGATCTGGATGCTTGGACATTGGTCCAAATAGAGTTCAATAGTGAGGTTCCGGAAGCGAAAATCCCATTCATATTCAGAATAGAGAGTTTTTGATTAGTAGCCATGAAGTCGTAACCATCCATGGTAGACTTAGAAAAACAGGTTTTATCCGCGATGTCATGGAGAAGTACTACGCTACCCACAATCCTAAAGTGCAACAGCGGCGTCCCTGATTGAAGCAGCTCACTTTTACCGTGGAAACCTAGCTAGGTACTTGACCCCATCGTCTGCTCACGTTTTTTCAAAACGGACCAACACGGCGGCTCGTTTGGATACTTTCTCTTATTTTTTACGAAAATAGGTCGCCGAAATATGTTTGTCTCTGTTTTTGCTTCAGATAGACAACAGTTAGTTTCAAAGTATTTTGAGTCTGCAATTCACCGCGGTTTATGGTTCGAGCAGTTCCCTCACTCCAAAAATAATTACGCACACAGTCTTGTACCTTTGCCTTTTTTCCGTTTTCTTTTTGCGCCACATCAAATGTTTTATGGTCGTGATTGATCTCGTAGTCGGTTGGCTTGGTTCCATGTGTTGAGGAACGTCAGTGGAGTGAATGAATGGCAAATTCACTTCCAGAACCGGAGCCATTCAAAAAGTGTTCATTCACCTTTGAGCTCTACACCCAGAGTTGTTCTTGTTCCTCCCATTTCATGTTTTTTTATGGGTACTTTTTAGATCAGGTTTCATCGTATCAAGGGCGACAAACTCTTCTTGGTTTGTTTGGCGGTCGGGATGATAGATGGGTCTAACAAACACAGGATTTTCACCAAGGAGAGTGGTCTTCATGTCCCATGTGAAACCAATATTCAACGTTGACTTATTTTAACTTACATAACTCTACGTAGCACAGTCACGTAAGTTACAGGACAGTAATTAAAGTAACTACGTCGCCGACGTAACCATGTATACTTCACTACGAAACAAACATACTTAGTTTAACCCAAACCATGATCTTTTCCTAAACCTAACCAAGTTGTTTCCTGCGAAAACGGAAGTTTATTGTGAAAAGACAGTGCATGTAACGAGTGGCAATTGACACATGCAAAACTGAGGCTAGAGGGATAACTAGAGCGTATATGACGAGTTGGTTCAGCAATTAATGGTCAGTTTCATTACTGGTGGCACGAAACTGAGTCTACAGCCACACTAGCGGCTGTAGACTCAAGCTAAGTGTGAATATCAGCATGCTAACATGCTCTAAATGACAATGCTAGCATGCTGGTGCTTAGCAGGAAATGTCTGCCTTCTTAGCATGCTAACATTGCTAATTAGCACTAGACATTAAGTGCAGCTGAGCCTGATGAAAATTAGTCCTAAACTTGGACAAAGTGAAATTTTGACCTGATTGAGGGGATCATAAATGTCTGTACCAAATTACATGGTAATATTTCCAATTTTTATATGTTAAAAATACATATATAAAAACTAAAGAATTCTACCTCTTAGTGGTACTAGTAAAGTCAGGGGATCAGCAAAGTCAGCAGGCTTCATCCTCTGGAGTTTTTGGACCGACTGGCCTAATGACACTGACATGGCTAACACATTAGACTCAATCCTTAATTATCAGTCCCAGGGTCGAAATATAATATCTGTTCAGTTGAAGGTAAAGTTGAGGGTTATATTAGTCATTTGGCAGTTAAAGCTGCTTTTCTGTACTTTGTGAGCTTTATCACATCATGCCACTCCTCAATATATCACGGTCAGTGGGGTTGAAGTAGTCTTTTAGTGGACCCTACACCTTTTGAAGTTGGTTTTCAAAGGACAGACGATGATCCCAAAAAGAAATTAGCTAATGCTAGCTTAGCATGAGTGAGAGTGAGTGGGACCCCCAGCAAAAATAGTCACTTTTATGTAACGCATCGCAGGAGAGTTATACAGATTGAAGGCAAGGTGTATGATTACAGTTTGATTGTCAATAAAGGACTGTGTTCAATAAATTCATGTTTAATTACCTTGACAGACATACCTCTGGCTGAGATCCATGTTTGTTTGGCTTCACAGAAAAACAAAACACTAAGTCTGATATATGAGCTGGCAGAATACTCCAAATTTGCGGGCCGTAATTATGACTCGTTACAAGTAAATTAAATTTGCATTTCGGAAACTGGCAGTTAGCATAACCCCCATATGACTTGCCAAAATTTCAAAGTAACTTCAAAAATATCCTTAAGGTGGTAGGACAAAGTTCCCCCAACAACTTAACCCCCTCCTGCTCCGAATTTATTCTCAATCCACAGGAAGGTGAAACAGGAAGTTTTATTTGTTGCCCCCCCCCCCCTCTTCCCCACCACACCACCATAGCGCTTCCCTCCAATTTGTTGAATTTCTCAAAATGTTCCGTTTGTTAGGCTGAAAAGAAAATCACAGAAAAATCACCATAAGGGCTGCTTTGCATTTTTAATTAAGAAACTAACATATGAATATATTTGCATATTATTGAGTTGCAGATTAAATCATGCATACATAATTAGCGTGCAGCGGCGCTCTTTCGTTCGCCCCTCTCTCTCTCGCTCTCTCTCTCTCTCTCTCTCTGCACTGTGCTTACTGTTTTTTCGGCAAGCTGTGGTTCTGATGGATGCCAGACACACACTCACACACACACCTACACACACACACACACACTTGCTTCTTCAGACACTCAAACACTCACATCACAGAAACACTTACACACCCTCTCCAAACACTTTCGGTACTGTGTGTGTGTCTTTCTCTCTCAGTTTGTTTTTTTGAGGAAAATTAGCGTCTGATTTCCTCCATCAGAATTGAGGCCACGTCAGTTTTATTTTTTCATCTTGATTACACCGAGGAGAGAATGAAGAAATTTCTCTTTCTTTCTTCTCTCAGTGTCATTCCTTAAGTCTTACGTCTGTCTGTCTGTCTTTCTATCCATCCATCCATCTATCCATCTATCCATCCATCCATTCATCCATCCATCTGTCCATCTATCCATCCATCCATTCATCATCCATCCGTCCATCCATCCATCCGTCCATCCATCCAGTCTGGGAGATGTCCATGTTTTCGTCTTAGAACATAGTTTCACTACTACAAGTGTCTAACTCAGCGTTCTGTGTTTCTTGCTTCTGGTTGCAAAAACCAAGATGGCGACTGCCAAAGTGACGAACTCGAAGGCTTCAAAAATGTATTCCACAAACCAGTGGGTGATGTCACAGTGACTACATTCACTTCTTACAGTATGGGCTTATGTAGATAACGCAACCAAGTAGTTTTGTTGACTGAACCTAAAGTTGCTTTGTTTTGCTTTAACAGTAAGATTCAGCTCAACATCGTAGTAGGTGGCGGTTGGCTCATCTGAAGTATTGTAATGGTCAGGAGTGTCATTTTTTACAGGGATGTAAGAACAGTGTTGATGGGACATTCTCAGTAATGTCAAAAAAAGCGTTTATTAAACGAAAGAGTTTTATTTTTCTTACTTATATTTGGCATAAATATGTTTTTTGGAGCTTTTGCCATCAGGGTTCCCATCATGCTTTGGGTGATATCACGTTGCCATGTCAGCAAGCCAGGGCTCCACCTGAGCCCTGCTTATTTCCACCATATATTGTTGTTTTGGTGAATCTCTACCATGTATTCACGTTGCATTAGCTAGCAGTTACCGGACGCAGACAACATTGAGCTGGACTGCTGTAGAAAATGTCTGAACTTAAAGATTATGAGTTAAAATGAAGTGAAAGTCGTTTTCTAGGATTTCTAGGCACATGTATCACTTTAATACAACATAACATTTATCCACGGTGGATACACGATGGCTGAGAGGAAGGGGTGTGATTTTGTTTGGATGAGTTCGACAGTTAACTCCGTTTAAATTTTTGTAAATGTATTTTTTTCAACAGATTCAAGTGATAAGAATCGGTGCAACAGCTGGACGGAAATATATACCGGCCTCATACTCTCTTACTCACAATCTGCCTTGCAGCACTTACATGTGCCTCTGTTTCAAATATGTGTGAAAGTGTGTGTTCCTTCATGTTCCTCCGTGTGTGTACGCATGCGTGTCTATACCTGTGTGTGTGTGTGTGTGTGTGTGTGTGTGTGTGTGTGTGTGTAGCTGCCTGCTCTCGACCCTTCAATCCTGTCGATAACTTTGTTGGTAAATTCAAACCTGCAACATAAAAAGACTCAAATCAAAGGCTCATGATAGGAAGTGGCTGTATGAAGAGAACAAAGTGCAGTCGTGCTGTGTGCGTGTGTGTACATGCGTGTGTGTGTGTGTGTGTGTGCATGCATGTTTGAGTGAGAGAGAGTTCCCAGACCTTCAGGCCAGAACTGATCCATATGTGAGAGAGAGAGGAATAAAGGGAGTTATTGCAAAAAAAGAAAGGCTAGAAGAAGAGGAAGATTACGGAAAGGAAAGGAAGGAAAGAAAGAAATTAATTTGAACCAAAAAATGAAGAGGGAAGGAAAATGGAAGAAACGAGGCAGGCAGGAAGGAAGAAAGGCAGGAAAGAAAAATGGGAAGGTCATAAAAAAGATGCTGTGAAAAGAGGAAGAACTCAAGCGACAAAAAGAGAGATGCGGAGAAAAAGTACGGGAGACATTGAGAAAGACGAGAGCACGGAGGGAGACTGACAACTGGGCGTCGTAATGTGAAGAAAATCCTGTCGGCGTGAAATCGGGATGAAATGTGAGATTATAATTCAACCAGGGATTAACTGTCATCTCACCACCAAAGAGGAGGGGGGGAGGGGAGAAGGGAGGGAGGAGGGGAGGAGTGACAAGTATAGAGGAGAAAACAAGAGGAGGGAGGAGGGAAACTGGGCGGGGGCATGACATTTTAAGGAAGGAGGAAAGACGGAGCTGTAGGGATGAAGTGTGAGGAAGGGGAAGATAGGGGAGAAGCAGGCGGTGGGAGGAAGGAGTAGATGAGGTGGGACAGAAGTTGGGGAAAGGAGAGAGGTGGAGGAGGAAGACAGGAAGAAGAGGACAAGTGATGGGGATGAAGAAATAGGGAGGAAAGGAGGATCAAGAGGTGGGGGAGATGGTTGAATTTAGAGAGAAGGGAGGTAGAGAAAGAGGGGAGACATTGAATGGTTGGAGGACAGGAGGTGCTTAGAGGAGGAACGAGAAGGATTTGGGGAAGGGAAGACGATGGGGAGACTAGAGGAAGGGGGAGGCGAGAGGGAGGGAGAGAAGGAAGGAGAAAGTGGAGGGTTGTAAAGAGGGAAGGTGGGAGGAAGGGGAGAAGGCAGGGAGGATGAGAAAGGGATGGAAAGAGGAAGGAACATGTGACCTTTGGTGGCGCGTTAAAGCAGACGGACAATGGCTGTTGTCCCATTTATGTCTCCAGTCCACCTTAAATAGAGAGATAGAGCTGAAGCTTGGAATAGAATGACCTTAAGGTCAAAGGTCAGAATTGAACACTTAGCCGAAACTCTCGTCTTTTCTCTTCTCCTCCATCGCTTCCTCATATCCTCTCTTCCCTCGCCTCTCTTCCCACCCTTTCTCCTCATCTACTTTCCCCCTAGTTTTCTGTTTACTTCCCTTTCCTCCTCTCCTCCTCTCCTCTCTCCTTTTTCCTCCCCTCTCCTCTCTTTTTTTCTCCTGCACCCTCCGCCTGCTTTCTCCCTTCCCTAACATTCTGCTTTCATCCCTCTTTCTTATCCCCCTCACCTTTTTTTCCTTTCCTCCTCTCCTCTCTCCTAATGCTCTCATTTGAGCACTCCTCTCTTCCTCTCTTCCTCTCCTCCTCTCCTCCTCCACTCTTCATTCTTCTTCATCTCCTCTGCAGGTTTGTTGACCAAGCAAGCGTCAGGCAAAATTAAAAATGCTGTCTCTGCTTCTTTTCCTCAAACGGGTCACTCTTTTTGGGCTCTATATATATACACCCCCCCCCCCCCCCCCCCCGCTCTTCTTTCCTCCCTCCCTCCCTCTCTCCGTCGATCTCTCCATCCCTCCATCTCTTCTCCCTTCATGTCCCATGCAGTCTGGTTGGGTACAATGCTGGGAGCCAGCCAGCGCTGCAGACAGATGGTCCACTTATTAGATGTGCATCAGCCCTCCCTCCCCTTCCTGCAGCTCGCTTTTTAATCAAATTAAAGCCGAAAGAAGAGGAGAGAGAGGGAGAGCGAGAGAGGGAGAGAGAGAGAGAGAGAGAGGGAGAGCGAGAGAGAGAGAGGTAGAGAGAGAGAGAGACAGGTTTGGGAGGTCTGCTCGCTTGTTTTGGAGTCTATTATTTGTTTGAATAGGATGAATGATGACGATGTTAATATGAAATTTGGAAGTCTGAATCACTCTGGTGGCTGCCTGTATCTCTCTCTCTCTCTCTCTCTCTCTCTCTCTCTTACTACATCTCTCTCTCTCTCTCTCTCTCTCTCTCTCTCTTCTGTGTCATTTAAAGGGGAACTCCACCAACTTTATAGGATGATTGTAAAGGCTACAGAGTTGCTGCTCAGCCTGTGTACACAGTTGTATAAGGTTGTTCTGTGGCTCTGGAGGAGCTTTGTCAATGAACTGATGATGTCATAGTGAGGGTTATCTTGGCCTGGGGTTTTGGAGAACAGACAATAACATGAAGCCTGCGTTACAAACTAAAGTTTTGCCGTTTTGAAGCCTTGAGTTCGGCATTTCGTCTGACACCATCCTGGTTTTTTGCAACCGGACGTGGCAGGAGAGGGGGAGCTAAGTACAACCGAAACCTGACAAATACATTTTTACGCAACCAAAATGTTACAATTAGCAATTAATTTACAAAATGAACATCATGTTGTGTTGAAGAAGACTTCAAACTAGAGATTGAGACCATAAACTCATGTTTACAATGTTTACTGAGGGAATAAATCAATAGAGAAGTAGAGTCATTTTCTATAGACTTCTATACAACCAGAGGAGTCGCCCCCTGCTGGCCATTAGAAATAATGCAGGTCTAAGACACTTCAGCACTGGCTTCTCTTTTCAGAACCTGGAGGTTGCCGCCAGAGTTTGTAAGGGGTTGTCATTGACCAGGGAGAGTCTAATGAATAGATCAGATTGCATTGTGGGACATGTAGGATCCAGTGGTTTTGGAGTTTGATTATTATAGACGAAAAGTCTCTTGTGAGTCCCCCAACTGTACGGAACCTCAATATTTAATTGCTGCCTTTAAACCGAAGAACCCCTTCTGAGGTTTCCGGTGTGCTTACTTTCAGTTTTACCTCAGGGAGCTTGACAGTGATACTCCCCATCGCCTCAGGAGAACTGAGTGTGCACATACGAGGGGCCAACGCTGAAGCAGGAAGCCTGTGATTATCCAGAAGAGAAGTATCTCTTCAAATGCTGGACCACTCTTTTCAGAGAGAGATCCAAAAATGTCAAAGCTTATTGAAAACAAACCTGATTCGACGCAGTTAGGAACACCACATTCCTTCCCGGCAGACCTGCATGTCGTTGTGGTAAGTCTGGGGAGTCTGTGCTTCTGGTTCTGTACACAGACCTGCGTGTCAATCAGACTTACAATGGAGGCGCTTTCGGTATTTTGGAGTTTACCTTTAATTTTCAAGGCGCCATCTGACCAATGAAACTTTGTTTTCATGTTGCAAATATATACAGTTGAACAGCTCCTCACACACAACTGTTGTTTTAACACAATTGTATTTTTGATAAAAGGCCACATTAAAGCTCCACAGACAGTTGTCTGCGATGCCAGAAACATTGTGTGCCAGAAGAAAAAAAACAAGTCACTCACATCAATAAATTGGAGGTGTTTATGGCGCCTCCTATTGGCCAGTTTGAGTTTGAACATTGCATCCTTAAATTGATCTCAAAATGTAATTGATAACCAATCCAGTGGCTGCTGACAGTGTAGTGACTGAGCCTCCAGTCAGTCAGATATAGCATCAATGAAATGCCATTCAAATGTTTTAGTCCAGTTGTAATAAAAACAAATCGACAGGACTCTGATGAGGGACAGATGAAGATCAACGTGTTGGCCTGGACGTATTTATGATGTATTTCATCTGGTAAAATGCAATAAAAGAGGAGAGAAGAGGAGAAAACTATAGAGGAGAGGAGTAAACTCAGGGGGAGGAACCAGGGAAACAAGAGGAGAGGGAGGCAATGAGGAAGAAGGGCATGAGAGGAAATGAGGAAACAAGAAAAGAAAGGAGAATAGGAGATGAGGAGACAGGTCAGCAGAGGTGGAAGCAAGAGGAGAGGGGGAAAGGGAGGAATAAGGGGACGAGAGAAGAGGAGGAAACAAGGAAAGAAGGGAAGAAATATGAAAGGTGGAGGCAAGGAGGAAGATGAGATAAAATAAGGAAACAATGGAAGAAATTAGGAGAGTTAATATGAAAGGATGAAACAGGTGAGGAGAGGAGGAAACAAAAGAGGGGGAGAAAGGGGCCTGAGCAAACAAGGGAGAGGAGTAAACACAGGAGCAAACAAGAGAGGAGGGCCGGAGGAGAGTCAAAAGGGGGGGAAGAAGGAGACTTGAGGAGAAAACAAGTGAGGAGAGGAGAAAATGAGGAAGGAGGAAACGAGGGAGGAAGAGATGAGAGGAAACAGGAGAGTGGAGAAGGAGTGAGGGGAGGAGAGAGGAGTAAAAAAAGGACAGTGTGTTGAAAGGAGCGCGCGGTCTAAAAGCAGTGGAAAAAGTGAATATTCGGCTCAGTTCAGAGGCAGGCGGCAAACTGCAGCACCGCGCGAGGAGAGAGAGAGAGAGAGAGAGAGAGAAGGGGATGACTTCCAGATTTACTGTGGAAAGTTGAAAGAGTGTCGGCAACCGCGCGCGTGCGCGCCTGCCTCTGTGCGTATATGTGCGTGAGCTAGGTTTCAACCTCTGTCTGTCCGTACATTTTCCGTGCTCGCTTGTGTGAGACGGAGCGGGGGGGGGGAGAGAGAGAGAGAGAGAGAGAGAGCGAGAGAGAGAGAGAGCGCGAAGGGGAGGGGCACTCCTCTCTCTCTCTGCCTACTTTGCATATTCCGCGTGCCTCGGCTCGGCCATATGGGAAAATGCAACTGAAGGAATTGTCGGCCGGGAAAAAAAACCGCGCAGCCAGGGACACGCGAGCGGAGCGGCGAGAGTTCGAGATCATAACAAATCCGAGAAAAGTTGAAGCAAGAAGAGGGAGAAGAAGAAAGGTGGCGAAGAAGACGAGAGTAGTGGCGGGGGGAGCGTAATAAACCAAAACACAGAGAGAGAGACGGAAAGGGAAAGACACGCGGAGAGAGAAAAGGGTGAAATAGAGGCGCTTTTTTTTCTCCATCTTTCTGCGGAGGGAGAGGAACGATGTATTGTGCGTACACCATCCCCGGGATGACAAGCAGCTCACTGATGTATTACTACAACGGCAAAGCGGTAAGACGGACACTTCCATCCCTTGAATAGCGGTTCTTTTTTCCTCCCTCCTGCGAGGGTTTAGGGGAGAGCGAGGGAGTAAGAGAGAAAGAGGGGGGAGAGAGAGAGGGTGTGTGAGAAAGAGAGAGTGAGTGAGAGAGAGAGGGAGAGGAGGTGTGAAGGTGAAGAGTGTCGCTTTTTCACGGAGCAACTCAACAGCGCGTCGGGTCGCCGCCGCGCGTGAAAGCGCGAACGGACTGTGACTCTGTGTCGGGGTTTATTTTTGGATGAAAAAAACTAACAAAACAGCGATGTTGTTTGGGAAATAAAAGTGTGTGTGTGTGTGTGTGTGTGTGTGTGTGGAGCGGGGGAAAGTGACAGTGCTGCTGTGGAGTGCCGTATAGCGGCTTGGTTGGACAGACTCCTCTGAAATGTGATGAATATGTGTTTACAGTGTGCGCGTGTCACACCTCAGCAATTAGAAAACAATCGTTTGGAAAAAAACTTCCCCAAATGTCTACATTTTTTGCTGTTGCTTTACTGTCTCCCGGATTCTGCGCTTGCAGTTTTTTTTTAATGAATCCGCTCGCAGATGTATTATTGTTTGTCTTTCTCTGTGGCCTATTTCTATTTGTTTTTTTAAGGACGTAAATGCAGAAAAAAAAATCCAGCCTTTGTATTAAATTGAATGATTTTTGTTTTTGTTGCTCTGAGGCGGAATGACACACGTGTGGTTTTCTGGGTTTGTTTGAGTGTGTGTTCCATTCAGGGACTTGTGGCTTTTCATTTTTTATTCCTTTTATTTCTCCTCCTCCAAATATGTGGCTTTTTCTGTCGTAATTTGGGTCTGGAATTACATTTGTGATATTTAGTTTATTTTAGCTATAACCTTGAAAATGTATTTATTAAGGCAGAGCTGGAAAATGATGTCCTTAATTACAGAGTTGTATATTAATATCAGTGATGATCTCTGATTAATCATGTTATTTTTAATCGATTTTCATTCTTTTATAATAATAATATAAATACAACAAATTCTGAAAATGAGGAATTTAATGTACCCATCACCAGTCTATTAAAGATATATTTCGCTTAATTGCTTTTTTCCGATTTAAAATATATCAATGAGTGTCTCGAAAATCCTTAAAACACTGTCTGGGTTCAAAGAGAAAACCTTCCAGCAAGTATGAAGCTGTCTGACCTCCTATGAACCTGTCTGTCTGTCTAACCCCCACCTGTAAAACACCCGTCTCAGGGTGAGGGGGGGGGGGGGGGGGGGGGGGGAGTGAAGGCTAGAAATGAGAAACAGCGCGTAAAGCGGAGCGAGGGGGCGAATGGATTTCACAGGTTTCAACGCTTTCAAAAAGAATGTCTGCAAGTCGCAGGTGTAAATGAAGACGGAACGCTGGGATTTCCCACAGATCCACCTGTCAGCGAACTGTCCGTCTGCTTTTGTCTCATCTCTCTGACTCCTAATTGATGCTCACAGGTTTAAGAGGACAGACAGAGGAGGAGACAGCAAAGGATGCTGGGAAAAAAACAACGACATGGATAATCATCCAAAAAAATAATCAGAGATAATTATATTTCCAAATAGTTTGATCTTTGTTACGATATTAACAATAATAAATTAATAATAATAATTCTGATCCAGCACCTTACAGGCCCTGAGAGACGATCTATGAATCACATGCGACACTGCAGCTGTGGATATTTGTCCGCAAAATATTTATATTATGAGTTATGTTTTGTAGCAAAAATACATGATTAGATTTTGACACTAAACAGTGCTTTTTTGTAGTTTATTTTTTAAACAGATCTATGGCCTTCATTTCTATCAGATTTATGAACCTTATTTAATTCTTGCTTTCATTTATATTTTCTATTTCTTTAACGCATTTAATCTGCCTTTCATACATCCTGAATTTATAGTAGACTGATATTTAAAAATGCTATAAAACGTGCGGATGTTTGGTGTGGCCGTGGTGGTGACCTCAGACTCTGTGGTCAGCAGTGATGTGCGTTCTGATGTCTGTGTAGCTGATGTGACCTGCAGCTGTAAACAGAGCCTCTGTTGTCCCAGCGACAGTCGGCCTCTGTCTACTCGCCGCCTGTTGGTTCTCCGGCCTCCATCCGGGCCCTCCGAGCGCCGTCGGCCCCCTCGCTGTCGGCCACCGGCTCCGGAGCCTCATGCCCTTTTTGCACCCGCTCTCTCCCCGCATAGTCTGGGGGCCTTCTTTGCATCTCTGCGGCTTCGCTCGGAGCCGGAGCTCCTCTGCACTCCGGTGCCACGGGGGCTCGGCAGTGGCACCGCTTTGTTTGGCGGCTGGATGGCACATTGTGCCCGACGGTCTTGATCCGGTGCCAAGCTCCTTTCCATCTTCACTTCACCCCCCAACCCCCCACACCCCCCACCCCGCCTTGTCTCACTCTGTCGGTCTGTGTCACTGGCTTGTTCACGCCCGCCATCCACTGACGGGATGGGAGAAAACGCACAAATGAGAGAATCTCCGTGATGAAAAAGTCGTCTTGTTTTGTCTCCCTGCGTTCCTGTTTCCGCTCCTGTTTGGTGGCTTTGGCCGGCTCGGGGATTCTGTGGTCGTGTGTGGTTCAGTCTGGTCCGTGTGTTATGGAGACTGGAGTGGAGCGAGAGGAAATTGGGGCAGAGTGGTCCGGGGGTTTGAGAGGAGAGACAGAAGGGCTCGGACAGATCTGCAGCAGCAAGCCGTGGCCCGACGGGACCAAACAGCGAAGAGGCTGAAATCGGGGGCGGGGAAGGGGGGGGGGGGGGTGCTTTGGTTTGGGGAGAATGTGGAGGGGGAGGGAGGGAGAGAGGAGGAGGGCGAGGGCCGAGGCCTGAGCTCCGGTTAGCGGCTGTCGGCTCGCTAACTTAAGCTCCAGCAGGCTTAATGAGGCAGCAGAGAGCTCGGCTAAAAACAAAAGGCCTCATTTAAAGCCGGCCCGGCCAGCCGGCCATTGTTATGCTAACGCAGCATTTGAATATTCAGCACGTTTTAATTAGGAGGGTCCTGAAGCCGCCTGCCAAAATCCTGCGGTCCTCTCTCAATGTGCAGCTCCAGGAAACACACACTTTAAACACTTTAAAGCCATTATTCAGTCTGCGACAAACGCCACTCCAAATGTGAGAAGATTTTAATTATTCTTTCTTTTTTTAATTCACAGGGTTTGTTTTTTCTGTTAACGAACTCCAATTATAGTCGGATAAAATAAGATTTCCATTTCAGTCTTTTTGAATTCATGTAAAATGAAAATAATTGCACATTTAGATACATTCATAAATCCATTGGAGGATTTTCTTTTAATTTGACATTTTAGTCGCACAACCGGGTCGAGGAAAGAGGTCAAAGGTCAAGGCCAAATTATCCTCATGAAAGTCCTGGGTTGGATAATAAAATGTATGTTATTTTGTCAGATAAATGACAGATTTATTCATATCTGTATATATTTTCTTTGTAAATGTGTTTTTTCTTTTTGTATTGAAATATTCCCATCATGGGAATCAAATGAAACCATAAAGGTGTGTCTCTGTGTATTACTGACACTGTTGTGTAATAGAGGTGTGTGTGTGTGTGTGTGTGTCTTTTTTTCTTTCCATTGCCTTTTATTTTACAAGCAAACACACACGTTCATGTCCACTTTGTTCCGTCTTTGAGGAGTTAATACACGGTCAGTTTTTTTGCACGTGCGTGTGTGTGGACTTCCTGTGTGCTCAGTAGGCTGGAATTAGAGCACAGCGTGTTATGCAATTATAACTTTATAAATAGACGCATTGTGTGTGTGTGTGTAGACCGCTATCTCCATCTGCTTGAGTTATTCTGTTTGAACAACTCAAAGTGTTTGCGTATTTTTGCGTGTCCTCTCTTTGTGTGTGAGGACACACTTTGAGCCGCTGCTGTACGAGCGCGTGTGTGAATTTGTAAATGTGTGTGTGTGTGTTTCAGCGCGCTCCTTTTCTTCACATTCATGTTCTGCTTTTGTGTCTCTTTCTTTGATGAGTGTGTGTTTGTGCTTTATTTCAGTGCGTTTCTCTCTGCGCACCATGTTAACCAGGTTAGGATGACATCATGTCTGTGCAGGTTTGCGTGTGTGATGTGTGCGTTTGTGTACGTGCGGTGTGTTCTGTAAATAGGCTGTTACCTTTGTTTTTATTCGGATGAAAATAAATCCACGTGTGTGTGTGTGTTATCCTTTGCTCTGGAGGATACAAATCTGTGTTTCCGAGTACTCATACACAATTCTGAACATTTATTTTTGTATATGATGATAAACACATTAATGCATTTGTGTGTGTGTGTGTGTGTGTGTGTGTGTGTGTATGTGTTGTCCGGTCCGTTAAAGCCTGACACACAGCTCAGGCTTTCACTTAATCCTCCTGCATCAGATTATCTGACACTGATGCCGCTGATTCACACACACACACACACACACACACTGGGTTAAAATAGTGCAGTTTTTTTTTCATTTGTCTGCTCTGATAAGTGGGTCTGTAAATCTACTTGCCCAGAATACATCTGTAGTTGCCCCCACCAGAAATGATTTTATTGATCAGCGGTTATCAAATAACAACAAAGACCAAAGTCAATTGTCGTGTTTAATATTTATTTTAAGGAAATGAATCTGGAGTTCCTCCACATTCTGTAACGCAGTCATCCCCAAACGACGGGTGGGTCGCAGGAGATTTTTGTTTGGGTCGCCAAATAAATTTGCAGAATTTCTCTCACAGTGTTTTATTTGAACATTGATATCTCCAGTACTCCTCTGAGCCACACGAGGGAGCCTGGATGTTCGTATTGTTCTGATAATTGTCGCCTAACACCGAATGGTCAGAGAACCTTCATTTACGCACAACTTGGCTTCATAGATCAGGCCTATTGTGAATTTTATTAACATGACAAACCATCTGGTGGGTCCAAAAAGTGGGTCCCCGGATTTTTTTTTTGAGAAACGCTGGTCTAACACCACCTAACTCAAAATTGCAAAATAATCAAATAATCCAAATGTTCACTTGCGCTTCAAGTCTCATTTTCATCATTGTTATTTATGTAAAATATTTCACACAGAAAATAAACCCCTCCCCTTTCTCCGTCTCCCCTCCCAAACTGCAAACTCTTGACCACCTTCAGGTCGGTCTCTCAGAGGTGATGCTTTCAAACGCAACTCTGTTCACTACTGTTTGTCTCCTTAAAGGAATCATTCCCGGTTCTGTTCTTCTGAACGTCTGATGTTTTACTCCGTTATCGAGTTAAAACAATTCTGTAAATATTTTGGCGGCTTCATCAGAATCGTATCGGACTGTATCAACTTTTCTTTTTTTTTTACTAATTACTAAAAGATTCATCAAACAACCCAATACATTTTTGACTGGATTTGGTGGCACCTGCTTTAAAAACAAACAACCCACTCGCTGATGAATTTGATGAAGAGGCGAGATGTGTTCTTCTTTTATTTATTTATTGGTGATATGCTTTGTGTGCGTTTGTCGTGCGTTATGTTCTCTCATTACGATATATAGAAGGACGAGTGTGTTTCCCCCGTATGTTGCTGCTCTCCATTACTGATGTGAGGAACGGGTAATTAGCAGGTCATTAGTGATGTCATAGCTGTCACATGTTTGAAATAGAAATGTCAGAGAGGCTGCTGATGGGGAGCTGATGTGTTGTGATCATCAGGCCTTTTCTGGTTTAATCTTGCATAAAGGTGTTAGATGACTCTTATTCGTTTGTGCGTGCTTTGCTTTGCGTGTGCATGTTTCATTTATTTTGGTAGCTTCTGGTTGGTTCGCTGCACATTTCTGAATGGTATTACGCTCTAATGTCAGATTGAGTTTCATCGATACTTACTTCCTATGTATGGCATTTTCCCCCTTTTTTTATTTATGGTTTTGGGTCGGGGGGGGGGCGTTAATGCATCCTCACTCTGTGTCGTGTTAGAACGTGGCAGTGAGAGTGAAATGGAGTGTGATGTTATTGGTTATCAGAGGTTAAAAAAAGGAACGTTTTAATATTTTTATTTTATAGTTTTAAATGTGTTTGATGGCGCTTTATGTTTTCATGTACCTGCAGTGAAAAGAGACGGGCTGAACTGAGAGGGCAGCATGCGACCTGTACGTTTAGAGGCCTGAGCTGCAACATCACACACACGTGGTGTTTCATAAGGGTGTGCAGGTGTACTGTCCTCTGTATCTGGATCTCTAGAATCACGTCTGCAGGGCCTCCAGATGTCCGAACATCTTCATCTTTCCATCAGAATTAGTCGAATTCTTTAGCAGCCACACCAGAAGTTTTGAAGAGAATCAAACGTCCAGCTTCTTAACGAGCCTTCCTTTACAAACAGAGAGGGCTTGTCCAGTGTGCAGGATGTAGTGACATCGAGCGGCGAGGTCGCAGATTGTAACCGACTGAAACTTCTCCTGTGTGCAGCAGTGTGTGGGAGAAAGGCTCTCTGTAGAGCCGCTGTTTGGTTTGTCCCTTCTGGGCTACCGTAGAAACACGGCAGTGCAATGCGGCGGCCCCTATGAAGAGGGACCCGGCTCCCTGTGTAGATATGAAAGGCTCATTCTAAGCTAACAAAAATGAGTCAATTGCGAATAAAGAAAACTTGAATTATTATTCATTCATTATTAAATAATATTATATTTGATTGACACATATAATTCAAGGTGGACCTTAAAAACAATATCCAGCGATCCATTCAAAAAAGGAATGATTAAAGGCTGTTGAAAAACATGTCTAATGTGATTGGAATTGAGTTCTACTACACGATGACATTGTTTACAATGTGGCGCTTGTGACCACATGACTGTTAGATGATCTCCGATGTATCTGTTGATGGGTTGAAATACTCACAGTCCAGGCTCTAAACTTGCTTTGCATCACAGTGACCTTTCTGACCAGCGAGAGTGTTCCTGAATGCAACTGCAGCGGTGAAATAAACACAGGATCTGCTGTATCTCACCGATAACATGCAGCTTGTGTAACACAGACCGGTCAGTTGTTTTCTCCCCCTCTCTCCGTCTTTATAAAGCCTTTGGCTTTAATGTGCGAGGTCGCAGCTGCCCAAATGCAAATGCATATTAACAAACACACACATAGTCGAACAGTGAGTCATCCGTGTGTGTGTGTGTGTGTCCCATGAGGGGAGCTGGACTGTAGCAGAACAGAGGGGGTCAGCATTCTTTGGATAGCTGGGTATTTCCACCCTGACCTGTCCCTGGGAAGAGAAGCTCTCCGTCCCCGAGGTCGCAGGTTTGATTCCCGGTGTCGGACTGAGCGCCCGCCATCCCGATCCAACCTCTGAGCATCAAGGCCAGCTGGCAGATGGGGACAGGCAGCAGCGAGCGGTAGACGTGGGGTTTCAGTTCATTTGGTACGGACATCATAGACGCATTTGAATTGTAACCTATACATTCATGCACACATGCACTGGGTTCAGTGTTTGTAGGGATACGCTATGTTGGTTCTTCGGGTATCTGGTTTTAGCTGCACGTACAGGAACAAGCCATCTGGCAGCCATATTGGAGTTCCCAAAGACCTTATAGTGTCAGTGAGTGTGACCTGCTGATTGGCTCAATCCATTTTGCTCGTTAGCACATCGGATTAACATGTAAACCATTGGATGTGGATGAAGCTAATGCTACTTCAGGTATAAGGTAACGAATCATCAGATGTTTCGTCTTTGCTACGTGCAGCTAGCAGAAGCTAATGCTTGCTTCAACTGCAAGATACATGTGTGCTAAAAATCCATCCGTCCACTTTCTGTATTTTATCGAGGAAACATCTAATCAGTGACTAGTTCTGGTGCGTATTCTGGCAGTTTCGCGCCAGCTTCGTTTTTTGAGCACCGGAGGTTGCCGCTTGATGGGGACACACGGGGCCATAGCAAGAGTAGATTGTGATGAATGGAGGCTCATGGATATTGTAGTATCGAAAGAAAAAAACTTAAAAAAGGATTTGTTAATGAAAAACTGCACACAATGGTGTCAATATCAGCCAACACATTATCCAAGGCACAGAAAGTAGACTGATGTTCACAGATTCACAGTGGCTGTGCTGAACTGCGCTCCAGTCGTGCAGCATGCCATCTTGGCTTTGGTTTGGATGAATGGAAAATAAAGGGAACATCAAGACTCACTGTGACATTAAGGAGGCTATGAATCAACGTGCTGCTGTGCGGGGGCTTTGGCGATTGGGCTACTGTTATTCGATTTAGCTGCATTATCTGGTGGGCTAGTAATATCTGAAGAGAGTGATTTATGTAACTCAGAATGTGATGCTCTTGATTGCATTGGAAGAAGTAAGGATGTGTTTTGCAAGCACACAGGATTTATTCAACGCTTTGGTTTGAGTTTTACTCACTCGGCTGCAATTCCATGAAAACATAACAAAAGCCCATCTGGTTTTTTTTAATATCCCGTACAGTCGTAAAGCACTGCCTGAGCTACATTATCACTTGGTCTCTCTATCTCTGTGCCGGGGTTGTCTGTCGCTACAGCACGCCGCCCTCCTGTAGGTTCAGCCGTATTCGGTTTCTCTGCTAGTGTAGCTGCCCCCCCCCACACACACACACACACACACACACACTCCTGTCACTGTTAGCTGGAAAACAGCGGTAATTGTCGGTGGATGATTCACTTTTTAGTTTTTTCCGTTTTTGTTCGTACGGGTGTGCTAAAGCCTCTTCTCACATGCACTCAGCACAAGCTTCACAGCAAAAGGCAAAAGGCAAGCTTAAGTAACTTAACGTGTCTTTTGGCAAGGGAACAAAGTGTGTGTGTGTGAGTGTGTGTGTGTGTACACTCTATACTGTATGACACCACTCTAAACCAGGGCTGACTCAATTGTTCACAGTAGAGTCCCCCTACACACACACGCACGCACACAACCTACCAAGTCTTCATTATCAGAGTGGAAAATAGGGCTGCTGTCGTTTTGTTGAGCGTGTGTGTGTGTGTCTTTAGTGGGTCAGTCATGCTGTGGTGAGCTGTTAGGGAGGCTGCATGGACTGGCTGATTAACAGCGGACAGCTGTCACACTTTAAACAACAAGACGGCGACGACGCTGCAACAGCACAATGCGGCGCGGCAGCCGTGGCGGCGTGTTTGGGGCTCAGACAGCTCGCGCCCGGAGAGGCGGATGACTGCTTTCTGTCTGATGCTGGCGGCCCGTATGTCTTCAGGGCCACTATGAAGTCACTGATGTTGCATGCAGTGGGCATTTGTATTAATTTCTCTACTTTTCTTGCCGACCCTCTTCACCTAAACCACTTGTATTCAAAACATGGGGCACCTGTAGTTAAAATCTCTCTAGTAAGAAGCATTTTTGTTTCCCTTCAGTCCGTCATCTGTTTTTGCAAAGTTGTTACAAATGAACATCGGTTGTGAGGACGCTGTGTTGTCAATTGCACCCCATACCACTGCAGTGTTACTGCCTCGCTCCATGTTACACCGACCAGGCGGCAAACCAGTGAAGCCGATGCTGCAGGGCCTTGAACTTGCATTATTTCTAATGGCCATCAGGGGGCGACTCCTCTGGTTGTATAGAAGTCTATGAGAAAATGACTCTACTTCTCTCTTGATTTATTACCTCAGTAAACATTGTAAACATGAGTTTATGTCTCAATCGCTAGTTTCAAGTCTTCTTCAATCCAACATGATGTTCATTTAGTAAATTATGGGAATGCTTTAGGGCGGGGCTACCTCGTGATTGACAGGTCCCTACCACGGCGTTGTCCAGTCTGCGAGTTGTCCGTGTTTTTGTCTTCGAAGTTCAACCCTTTCAAACGCATGTTTTCAACTCATGAAGGTTTATTGTAACATTTTAGTCGCCTGAAAAAGTCTTATTCAGTGTTTGGTTGTACTCCCACCTCTCCTGCCACTCCTGTATCCAAAAAAACCAAGATGGTGACGTCCAGAACTCCAAAGTCAAGGCTTCAAAAACAGATCTCACGCCGTTTCTCTATCCATCTATCTATCTCGTGCATGTGATCAAACATCTGGTCGACATGACGCTGTCTGTTTTCACTCTCCAGCCAGCTCGATTTGTTTTATGCTGCTGTTTGTGCTCAAATGCGTCTCCAGCCAACAGCATCACACACACACACACACGCACACACACACACACACACACACACACACACACACACACACACACCACACAGCATCAATAGCCATGATGATAGATGCTACCCAGCCTCCATACAGTCAGTGCTTGTTGTCAATAAGTGGGCCATACCTTGTCGTAGAAAGGAATGAAGAAAAAAGAAAAGGAACGAGCCAAAGATGACAAAGAGGAATAAAGGACCGACGTGAGGAGAGAACAAACAGAAAAGAATCCTGCAGCTCTGGAGTGCTGAAGTAATCAGCTCTTTGATCTGGCTCCTTTATTATTCCAGTGTGGGCCAAATAATGTAGTCCTGATTGTGTTGCTGGCAACCAAGCAAGCTTCCATATGTTGGCTATTAGAGGCTCGCACACTGCCGCTGAAAAACGGTTTCATCTGTGCTGGTTTTTGAAGGGGGGGGGGGGGGGTCACAGGTTCAGGACGAGACAGGGGATTAGGATTTAGATTAATTAAATTGATCGCTGACAGCATGTACGTTGTGAAGGGTGGTGGTACATTAAGTCAAACGTGCTGTAGAGAGCACTGTAGAGATTTTTAAACCTCCTGCCTTGTAGTGCCACACATCAGGCTGAGGTGACCATTACTGTGGCCCATGACTGTTCATCCTGAAAACTAATGGCGTGATGTTAAAATGTAACAATCACTCGCCTGCTCTCCAGAGGATGAACCCTTGACTTTTCCTTTAGCACCGTCCTCTCAACAAACTCATTTTTAGCTTTGCTTCTGGTATGCCAGTAAAAACAGCTAAATCATCAGTAGGTTGTGTCCAATATCGAGGCTGCATTTTATTTTCTCTTTCATTCATCATGTTCTTTCCGCAGACAGACGGGTAAAAAAGATTATTTTTAGAAGCAGACAGGCAGTTTATCAGGGCCCAGTGGAAACCAGAGTGCAGTGAGTCAGTCCACACAGGAGGCCCAAACTCCAATCCTCACTGACGTTTTTATGGATCACCAGGCTGAACAGGATCGGCATCACCGTTTGAACCGGTTAAGGTGTGGGGGGGGGGGTTACACTGTCAGGCTCCTGGAACAACCTCTGAAGCCGTAACGTCTCTGGGGAAATGAGAGCGATCGGGCGCTCCGCGTCCTCTGGCTTCTATTGACTGACTTAATGTTGCCCCCTTTCTTTTCTCCCGAGTATTCTCCTCATCCGCTCGATTTTTTATTCTTTGTGGATTTGAACTGGGATCCAACAAGTAAAGTGTTTCAAACTGGTGGATGGCGTGAAAGCTTTTTGCAGAAAAGGACGCGCAAATTCAGATCAGACGACGTAAAACAACTTTCCCGCATAAACCGACTGCGTCCCATCTGTGTGACACGGAGGGCTCGGTTTGCATTCGTGTCTCCAGCCCACATCATTCTACTCTGCTTTATCCTCTTCCTTCTCGCGTCCCAGCCACCTTAATTACATTTCAATGCACTTCTACGTGTTGTAGGAGCGTGACATTCAAAGTAACTCTCCATGCAGAAGGATTCCCTTCCGTGATCTCTTCAGCAAAGTTAACTTTCCTGGAGTTGGTTGAGCAAACATGCCACCGTGGTTCATTTATCTTTTGTTGGTGAGCACGAGGAAACTTTCCAGTTGTATTTGTTTTAACGCCCTCAAAACCGATGTGAAATACCTTTAACTTGAATCTGCATGGACGTGGTGTGAAGATGGCATGAAGAGATTCCGGTAATGTAACGCCTCGGCCGGATCGGTCTAATGGCTACACAGCCTCTCAACGGCAAGAGGTCAAGGGTTAAAATCCCTGCGAGCCAAAATGAGGGAGATGAAGGATTAAGTGTGTTAATGTATGTTGGTGAGTTCAGTGCTATAGTGCTCTCTCTCTCTCTCTCTCTCGCTCTCTCTGTTGCTGTAATCTGTTTTTACTGTAAAATAATGAGAAAAAACAGGTGTATTTGACAGATTTTGGTTTCATTATTTCAATGATTAAAACTGGAAATGACTCTGACCCTCTGACTGGTCGAAGCTCACTCGGGCGTTCATTTTAAAAGACTATGAAGGCGGCAGAAGAATATACAATGAGAGCATTGAAATGTGTGACAACACGTTCAAACCCGTGTATGTTATGTTTATTGTGGTGGCTTCTATCAATGTTTACTGTCTCCTTATCACTGAGTCTAACAGCAGAGCAGATACATCATGATGTGTTGGTTTTATCTGATAATCTATAATTTCATGTAATCCAGTAAATGATCTGATTCTGCTCAAACTACTGAACAGCTGACTCAGCAGGAGAACGGCGTCACTCATTTCCTGCGGCAGCCATCTTAGCGTTTGGTTTTGGTGTGCTGCGGGTCAGTGCGTGTGCCGGATGCTGCGGTTGCCATGTTGTCACGTTGCCGTGGTGAACGAGACCCCGGGCGCCCGTCGCCAGATTGCATCACCGTGGCAACGGTGATAACTGACCCAGCATCCCACCGGCAGCCGCTGCTCCCCACCCTCTCCGTCTGCACCCTCTCCGTCTGCACCCTCTTCAATAATTAACACGCCGCGGCAGCCATCTTAGCTTTTTTGGCTCGGTTTAGGTGCCTGCCGGCGCGTTGCCTCGGCAACGGGGTTCCTGCGACCCGGCGCTCCGATGACGCCGGTCGCCTCGTGACACTCCAACTTTATGAGTCTGAATCCACTAATCTGATTCCAAAGCTGTGGCAGCCATCTTAGAGAAGGTGAGACGGGGGAAGACAAACCAGGGTGACACACACACACCAGAGCCATCCTTTTACATACATGCTCATAAAACAACCCTAATTTAGGAGTGACAGCTTTAAAACACAACCTTTAATGAGCCTATTTGTGCTCAGCGTGCTACAGCAGAGTTGCCGGCCTCGTGACCTTCATGACTGTACAGTGTGTGTGTCATCGCTTCCTTTCATCCACTCAGGGAGTCTTTATTCCTGAAGCTTCATTTGGGAGTGTGGATGGCCGCCAAGCTGCAAAAGATCAAACAGGAAGAACAGAAAACGGCGTGGAAGTGAAAGGCAGAATAAAGCGAGATGGAGAAATGTCTCTCGATGAATGAAGGAGGAGCTCATACTCATAATCCATCTCAGGTGACATCAATGTCCTTTTTTGTATCTGATGACAACAGAAATGACATCACCCTCCTACTTTGAAAAGAAAAAGATAAATACTCTGAGCACACTTGCTGCCTCCTACTCTCTTGTTCTCACCCCGACAGCTCGGCTGCCGCTGAGAGCAGAGGTCCCATTGGCCGCGTGCCTTGCAACGGGCGTTTTGATTGGCTTCTGGGCCGGCTGCCACCGCGCCATCTGAGAGCACACGTTTGTGTGTGTGTGTGTGTGTGTGACGAGTGTGTCCGTCATGGCGGCCGATGGAAATGGCTGTCTGCTCTCTGCGTCTCCCTCCCTCTGTGTTCCTCTCTTCCTTTGGGTGTTCTTTTCTTCTTCTACATCTTCTGCACATGCTGAACAGCAGCAGGTGATGTCCGTTGGATCCTTAGTGTGATGAAGGGCTCTCTGAAATCAAACCTGGCTCCGTCTCTTAGAGCAGTGGCTCCCGACCTGGGGGTCAGGGCTGGATGTCTTACTGGAGTTGTGTATTTCCAGTACACTGCAAAGAAAAGTCCATTATATGTGCTGAGTCATGTGTTGTGAGCCTGGAGTACCCTCTTTGCATCCTGTGTTTTGTCAGATTGTAATCGGAGAGCGCTTGACTACAGGACAGCACGGGTGTGAATGAACCCCAAAACGCATTGAGGACAGACTGTGATCTGATTGGCCGAACCACCTCAGAGGTGGTCAGGGACGCACTGAGACCACGTTAAACACAAACGGAAATGCGTTTGCGTTTTCAATCCATATTCAACAACTATGTGGGCAAAAAAACGTAAAGCTGCAGGAGCTGTCCCGAAAAAAAGCAAATATTCAAAGCTTCTGCCGGCTTCAACCAGCTCTCTGTTGGTCCCTGTCGGGACCTCCGTCACAGAGACATGTCGTCCCTCTGTCTGTCTGTGTGTGTGTGTGTGTGTGTGTGTGTGTGTGTCTGTGTGTATAGACGCACCTCAAAATCACGTTTTAACGGGTTCTCGTGGCGGTGTTTTGTGGCTTCCACTCAGCCCTTTAAGACAGGACACCTTGACCCAGTCCCCAGAAAATAAATGCTGACATAGTGTGTTTTCTGTAAACCACAGATATGTTGAATCTCGACATTCTCTGGACCCAGTTTCCACGGCGTCTTCGTAGGAGACATGGTTACCATTGTGAAACGCTTGGTTAGGTTTAGGGAACTTATGTTCTCGGTTAATTTATTCAATAGTCTCTTTACTGTCAATCCTGTGCAATATCAAATACGTTTAAGTATTATCTTACATTTCACATTTTTACTCCGTCTGCACATACTGGTATATTTTGTATTCTTCTTTACTGTCATATTTTTTACTACTGTTTACTGTTTAGTTTATTTATACTACTTGATTTTTTTATCTTCATTTATTACTTGTGAGCAATGCTGCTGTAATCCTGTAATTTCCCCACTGAGGGACTAATAAAGGATTATCTTATCTTATCTTATCTTAAGGTTAGAAAAATAGGTCACGGTTTGTGTTCAAATAAAAACGTAACAAAGTAGCTAGCGCCCCTTAGCGGGTTTCCTTACGTAACGTAACGTACGAAACATTTGACCCACCCACCACGACTCCCACCAGCCCTGAGTGGATTCCGTCACTTGTTACGCTCACTATTATATCACAAACGTTCAATATAGAGCGCTCGATACTACGGCCCGCTCTGACCCAATGCAATGTTGTTCTTCAACGTATACCTGATTCTTTTCCTGCCAACCGGGCTGCAGTCCTTCATTTATACAGCACCTTTCATCCATCAAATGCAGCTCAACGTGCTTTAGGAAAACAGAAAAAAAAAAGCACAGAATACATGAAGACATATAGAGGTACGCGAAGCAAGAAACACGCAAAGTCAAAAGTGATATAAAAGATATAGAAGAGCATGTTCGAGAACCGAGATCAGATTCAGACTCCCACTGAAGATAGAAATCTTTCCCCTCTGTGTCTCTCTGAAACTTAGAGATTGTTGTTAATTACTTCATGAATTGATTATTTATTAAAGCACTTAATGAGCCGTCAGACAGCCAACTGGCTCCACACCGACTCTTTACCTCCGCTGTGTGTTTGTTTCCTCTCGTCTTCCTTCCTGTTGTCTCCTGCAACAAAGTTCTCTCTCTCTCTCTCTCTCTCTCTCTCTCTCTCCTGAGCCTGTATATACATATATATATATAGATAAACGTATATAAATATAAATATATATATATATCTATATTTATTTATTTATATAGATCAAACAGTGATAAATCAGCAGGCTGTCGGTTCAAATTCCTGCTCAACCCAGCGTCTGCCTTGCCATGGTTTTCCTTGAGCAAGCCACTGGATCCTCATCAGCTGCAGGTGGTTGACCTTTGACCTCCCCAACCTCCCAGTGAAAGGGCTCACCGGGGGACAGACGTGTAAAGAGACGTTTTATTGTGGAAGCAACTAAGAGACAGAAGTGTTTGAACGTTAACGGCCGCTCAACACTTTTCAAACAACACTGAGTTCATAGCATTGAAATAAATGACTTTGAAATATGAAGATATCTTTATTTGCAATTTCAAAAGCTGGATTTCAATATATTTGTTATCAGTGTTCACATATTCAGTTCCAAGAAAGCAGAGAAACTGCCTCGCTCCAGGAAAAGAGAAGACAGATCATAATCCATGCTGCGTATTGTTTACGGAAGAGGTCTGTCAATCGAAACGTAAAGACAGACATCGTGCTTTTCTGCAGTCAATTAACAGTCGCTTCAAATATGAAAGAAAGCAGACAGCGAGAGTCCTCAGAGGTTTAGTAATACACAGCTATTGGTGCATCTGTCTTTTTTATATCCGTTTGTTCATAACCAGGCCTCTCTGTGTGTGTGTGTGTGTGTTTTGTTCGTTTTCTGTCGATCGTGGCGTTTTGCTCGCTGACTATCGCCAGCATGTGACAGTAATTAAATCAAAGGAAATTGGTGAGAGCGAGGGGGGGGGGGGGGCTGACTTTGCCAGAAGAAAAAATAATTCCTGGTGGTTGAAAGGGAAATGGGAGGCTCATAAAACGAGTGAGGAAGTGACTCGTTAAGAGCTGTCACCTGTGGAGAAATGTTTTTGTTCTGTGGCCTGAAAGCCTGCACACACACACACAAACACACACACACACACACGGTTCTCACGTGTGCCGCCACAGATGGGGAAAGCATGTCAACACACACACACACAGACACTCACAGAGGTGGGATTCTACATGAATACATACACACATTTGTAATACCTTTTGAATATAGACAGCTTTTGCTATGAATTCAAAATGAGCAGGTATAATTATTATTATTATATAGTATTGTTATTAATTATAAAAATAATAATGATGATAATAATTATAAAAGTATCAATGTCAGAAAATATATTAGAAAGATCTGATGTGCTGATGACGATCTGATGTCACAGCAGAATTAATCTTTATCAATATGAAACTCATGGTGAAACTCATGGGAACTGTCACTGCTTGATTTATGATATTTGAATCCTTAATTTCACATCAAGCTTTGATTTTATAGGAAACATTTCTATTTTGTGGATTAAAACATTTACACCTTTGGATTTATTTGTTTTCATATACAGCAGACGGTGTAATGCATCATGTTACAGTAAAGTGAGAAGTTGTTAGATGCTCTTAAGAGAAATGGATTGCTTTCAGAATTGAATGTAAAAATGTAATTTTTTGATTAATATTCAGAAAAATGGAAATTTCATGTTGAAAATGGTATGAAAGATATTGCTGTCGTTAGAAACTGAAATGAACATAATGTGTTTTTCATTGGATTAATGGTGATAATGAATGCACTGGTACGTGAGAGTGTGTGTGTGTGTGTGTGTGTGTGTGTGTGTGTGTGTGTGTGTGTGTGTGTGTGTGTGTGTGTGTGTGTGCGCACGCACAGTTATGGAACCTTCAATGCTCTGAAATCTGCAGTGAGATTTGTTATTTTCTTCCTCTGATAGGTATTTCTCCTTTCTCACACACACACACACACACACACACACACACACACACACACACACACTCCGTCCCAGACCTCTGGCTATTTCCTGTGTCAGGTGGGACATTATAAAGCCACATTATGTTCACTATGAGACCCCATATTCCCCCATCACTGAAATCATCATGTGAGTGTGTGTGTGTGTGTGTGTGTGTGTGTGTGTGTGTGTGTGTGTGTGTGTGTGTGTGTGTGTGTGTGTTTGTGTGTGTGATGAGAAGAGCCTACTCAATTTACTGGGAAAGGAGATGTGAAAGGCTGTGATATTAGCACACACACACACACACACTCAGGATTAAGGCCTTTACACACTGAGGGTGTTTCTTTTTCGTGCAATTAATTTGCATGCTAATATAGTTTTTTGAAGTGTTTTTGTCATGAGTAGTTTCCCACAGAACATAAATATGAATAAAAAGCTTGACTGACTGATGAGTCATGTGACCAGAGGAGCACTGATGTGATGCTGATGTGTCCAAACTTGACACTTTAAAGCGACTTGTCTGATCCAATAGCGATGGGATATATTTAATGGTCAAAGCAGCTGCTGTGCACATTTACATTCTTATAAATCCTGAATAAAAGTCCCCTATTATTTTAGGCTGCCCTCTCTTCCTCCCTGCAGTATCAGTAAACATGTTTTGTTGAAGAATAGATGCTGATGGATGGATGGATGATGGACAGTTTGATGGATAGATGCATGATAGATGATTGATGGATGGATGGATAGATGGACGGGTTGATGGATGGATGATAGATGATGGATGGATGGATGATGGATGGATGGATGATGGACGGTTTGATGGATGTATGGATGATGGATGGATGGATGATGGATGGACGGGTTGATGGATGGAGGGATGGATGATAGATGATGGATGGATGGATGGATGATGGATGGACGGGTTGATGGAGGGATGGATGTATGGGTTGATGGATGGATGGAAATGTTTTTTACTTCTAGAGAAATCACATTTTCAATTTTGACCAGCTGACAACACACACACAGACACACACACACACACACACACACACACACACACACACACACACACACACACACACACACACACACACACACACACACACAGAGACAGACACTCTTGCTGTGTATACAGTTATACTCCCACTCTTTTCTGTTAGTATACACACTCTCACAGTCTCAGGGCTAATTCAGTGTAGTTAGTGGTCAATTAAAGCGCTGTGACTTCTCTGGCTGTCTGACTCTTTGATGCTGCTTCTCCTGGCGAGACCCGACGCCATCTTGAATTCATTCACAGGCCGCAGTGTAAACACGCCACACAGCTTCTTCCTCTCTTTTCCCTCCTTCTTTTCTTCACTTTGCTTTTACCGATTTGTGTATTTTGACAAGAAAATGGAAAGTGGTTTATTTTTACTTATTGATATCTTTGCCTGTTTTTGCTTTTCAGTTGTGCTCTTTTTAGCATTCTTCCATGTCTTTACTTGTATTATTCTTCATAAATGAAATACACATGAATACCTTTGTATTCCATATTCTTCAAACCAGCCTGATGAACAGGTTCCAACATGTCATTCTATGGCCGTCCTCGCGGTTCTTTTCCACTCCCTCTGCTCTTTATGATTCACGACCGCTTTGAGCTCCAATGACTCATTTTAAGGTTTGAAGGTCTGTCTGACCGTTTTCCTGGAAAACGTCATTGCTAGAGCTGAGTAAAAACACAATCATCCTCGCTGTTGGTTGTGATGTTGAGCTTATTCAGCAGTTTGACTCACTGAGGGTCACTGACCTGGGGTCAGCAGCTCAAACATGAGAGGGTCACAAATCTATGAGAAACAGTGAAATGTAACGAGTATAGTGTTTGTGACTGAAGATGAAGAGAAGAAGAGATGCTAACTGGGTTACTGTTGATGGAGAAGACCAGTGAATAATAGATGGCCGAGAGAGGAGACGAGAGACTAGGAGAGGAAGAAACAAGAGAGGAGAGGAGAGACAACGAGGGTAGAGGAGGTTTTTTTTTTGGTTTTTAAAATCCCTTTATTTCACTGTTACAGTGAAAACACAAACACTCTAAAACATCACTTAATAATCAGAAAATCAATAAAATAACCAAACAACCAAAACCAAATAACCAAAAATAAAGCACCAAAGAACAAATAAACCATCAATTACAACGATCAATACGTTCAGAAGTTCACCACCAGCTCTCCACCAGCACCCACTGAGCACAAAATGCTCCCAGTAGTCCATCTGTCCCTGAAAGCCTGTAAATCGTCCACTGTCTGGTAGTAGGTGTGTTCCACCCTGAGTCTGGCTTTCAACAGTCCCTCCAGAACTTTCACCGGATCCTCACTACCGGCACCCCGCGCCCGATTCTTACGTGTCAGCCAAATGGCCAACTTGGCAGAACCAGATAAAAAGTTCACCATTGTGTGGACAGCCTTCTGTTTTGAGCAGTATTTTGGACCGAAGATGAACAACATGAAAGAAAAAACCTGTCCAAGACCCTGAAACCATCTTTTTAACCGCTCAAAGAGCCCTGAGAGCCGCGGACACTGCACAAACAAATGTTCCAGGGTCTCAGTCTGACCGCAAAAACCACACTCCTCCCCAATTTGTGGATCCAGGTGTGCTCGGTATCTGTTGGTGGCTATAGCTCCATGTACAACCCTCCACTGGAGGTCTGCTGTCCGTTTTTCAATGGGCAGCTTGTACATGCACCTCCAGCTGCCTCTCGGGGAAGAACCTGGGCCAAAGAACTCGGTCCACCTCGACTCTGTCAACCCTGCCAGAGAGCGGAGGTTCACAACCTTTACACAGATTTCATAGATAGCTTTTTTCTCTGCTGCCTGAAACTTGTCCAGGTGAGGGGTTGTGAACGTCAGCAGCTTGTTTCCTCCCCCCTGCCAGTCCCCCACCGCTGGGGCAATGAGCAGAGTGGGGGGGGGTGTAGTCACTCTCTTCATCCCATTGGTCAGACAGAGTACGGTTTCCTGCAACTGCTCTCAGGCGTTGTGGCAGGGCGGCACAGACCTCCTCCACGATCCTGTTGGTCAACCTGACAGACGTGATGTTAGTGTTCTGCCTGAAGGTGACCATGGATGCTGCGGTTGATGACATCTTCACCAAATGTGCCAGTTTAGTGCAGCCGGCTTCTCTTAGACGCGTTCTCAGGCTGGCAGACTGCAGCGTTTGGGTTCTGATGAAGCTGTTAAAGAACAGCGGTTCCTCCAGCAGCCACACGCCCGGAGTCTCATCAACTTTACGTGAAATGTTAAAAATCTGCCACGCCTGCAGAACAGAGCTGTAGAACGGCGTCAGCCCGGCCAAGTCCACTGCCTCAGGTTGTAGGAGAAAGAGCTGCTTGTCATAACCCAACCGCCCAGCTCTCCTCAGCAGCAGTCGAGCCGTGTCCATCCAGCTGGGGCCACAGCCATAGAGCAGCCTCTGCGCAGTCCGAAGTCTGAACGAGGCGATCCTGGACTGGATATCGATGAGACCCTGCCCCCCCTCTGACACCGGCAGATAGAGAGCTGCTGCACGAACCCAGTCCCGGCCGGCCCAGAATAAGTCCTCGACAGACATCTGTATCTCCGCTATGAGGCCTCCAGGTGGCGTCAGAGCGATGAGTCTGTGCCACAGAGTCGAGGCAACCAAGTTATTAGCAACCAGAACTCTTCCCCTATATGACAACTGGGGTAGTAACCATCTCCACCTAGAGAACCGAGCACACACCTTCTCCTTAACTCCCTCCCAGTTCTTTTTCTCAAAAACCTCAGAGCCCAAAAACACACCCAGCACCTTTAGACCTTCTTTTCCCCACTGAAGACCTCCAGGCAGATGAGGCACTGTCTGATGTCTCCACTGTCCCACCAAGGCTTCAGACTTTTCCCAGTTCACCCATGCAGATGAAGCCCTCTCATGAAGAGACAAAGTATCCTGTAGACAACGAACATCTCCCTGGTCCCTGATGAAGATGTTTACATCATCAGCAAATGCAGACACAGTGAGGGGACTACAAAGACTAGAGGACCCAGGCAGTGACAGACCACTGAGCCGACTTCTCAGCCTGCACAACAGAGGCTCAAAAGCGAGGCTGTATAGTTGCCCTGAGATAGGACAACCCTGCCTTATCCCTCGCTGTACAGGGATCGGTCGACTCAGGCCAGCTCCCATTTTGACCATGCATTCAGCACCGCGGTACAGCAAACCCACCCAAGCCAAGAACCCCTCACCAAGCCCGAAAGCCCTGAGTGCAGAGAACAGATATGCATGACCCACCCTGTCAAAAGCCTTCTCCTGGTCTAGTGAGATAATACCTACATCTACATCGTGACATTTACACACATCAAGCACATCACGGATGAGAAAGATATTGTCCATAACTGTCCTGTCTGGGACACAGTACGTTTGGTCGCTATTTACAACCACTTCCAGGTAGTCTCTTAGTCTGTTGGATAAGGCTCTGGAAAGCACCTTATAGTCCGTGCAAAGCAGGGCCACTGGCCTCCAGTTCTTCAGAAGGGCCAAGTCGCCCTTCTTGGGCAGCAGGGAGAGTACTGCCCGCTGGCATGAAACAGGAAGTGTTCCTGTTTTAAAACATTCCATCAAAACAGAGTGTAAGTCAGACCCGATAATGTTCCAGAATTTCTTAAAGAAGTCCGAGGAGAGGCCGTCGATTCCCGGAGTCTTTCCTGAAGCCATCTGGTTCACTGCAGTTGAAAGCTCCTCCAGCGTCAGCTCTCTGTCCAGCGTGGCCCTCTCTGCTGGACTGAGCCGGGGAAGACCCTCCAGGAGCTCCTTACTGCCGTCTATACAGGACGGCTCTTCCCCAAAAAGAGCAGCGTAGAAGCCCACGGCATGGGTCCTCATCTCCCTCTGGTCAGTGGTTATCCTGCCTCCTGGGAGCCTCAGACAGGTCATCCGCTTCCTCTGCGCCACCGATCTCTCCAGGTTGAAGAAGAACGAACTTGGGGCATCCATGTCCTTCAGCTGGAGGAAACGGGACCTGACCAGAGCTCCTTTCACTCTCTCTTGCAGGAATGAGCTCAACTCCACCCTCCTCTCCTTCAGCAGTTGGCCCACACCGGGATCTGGGTCTCTCTGGAAGCCCTCCTCAATGATCTTTATGTTGGCTTCAAGGTCTTTGACAGCAGACTTGATTTTAGCGGTGGCGTTTGAGGTGTACTGCTGGCAGAACACACGGATCTGGGCTTTTCCAACCTCCCACCACTGCTTCAGAGAACTGAAACAAGCTTTTTCAGTTTTCCACTGCTGCCAAAGAACCCCAAAGCTCTGACAAAAAGTGGTGTCCTGTAAAAGTTTATTATTAAAATGCCAGTAGGAGTTAACCCTTTCACCCGGTGAGGTTATCAAGCCTAAACTGACGAGGTGGTGATCGCTGAACCCAACTGGACTGATTGTGCTGCTCTTCAGTCTGGAACTGAGACTGCGAGAGATGTAAACTCTGTCCAGCCTGGCTGCACTAATCCTGTCATTGCTGACTCTAACCCAGGTGTACTGTCTGCTTAGTGGGTGTTTTACTCTCCATGTGTCCATGTCCCCACGGAGCGGCCGCCGCCGGAGCAGCCGGCGGCTCTGCGGCCGGTGCAGGAGCGGCCGGTGCCGCCGCAGCCGGAGGCTCCGCGGCCGGAGGCTCCGCGGCCGGTGCAGGAGCGGCCCCCGCCAGAGCAGCCGGAGGCTCCGCCTCCGCGCCTCTCTGCTGCTTGTGCGGACACGCGACGCGTTTGTGTCCTACATCTCCACACTCAAAGCATTTAATCTGTCCTGAGCTCGCGTACACCATGTATGAACCCTCCCCGTGTTTGACCCTGAAGGACACCTCCAGTGTTTGTGTCGGTGACTCCAGGAACATGAAGACCTGCCGCCTAAGTGACAGCACGCGCTTCAGCTTGTGATCCTTACACCCCAAACTGACAGTTCTAAATCCGCTGGCAAACTTTCCAAACCTGCGCAGCTCATTTCCTAACAGCTCGTCCGGTATAAACGGTGGAGCACCGGACACGATGATCCGCGTAGATGGCACCGAGAGCGGAGAGACCTGCACGAAGCTGTCCCTGATGAACACGCCGCTCTCTATCAGCTTGTGGACATAAGCCTCGCTCGCCACGAACACAACCACAGCTTTGTTCATCCGAGACGCGAAGGAAAGATTGTCATGTCGCACCTGCTCTCCCACAGCCAGCAGCACCTCCTCTACTGACACGCTGCTGTCCGGTGGAACTACCCGGACTCCCTGCCGGATTGACGGGCTCGGAGGACGCCATCCTCCCGAACTACGCCAAAAACACCACTAATCACACGTTTCTACCGATAAGTACACCGCTTGTATCTTACCTGATCATGTGCAGAGACAGAGGAACAAATTCCAAAGCAGTGAAAAAACGATCAAACCTCCGCGCCGCTCACACTCACGTCCACCACCCACACTCACGTCCACTACTCACACGCAACCGGAAACGGAAACAGAGAGGAGAGGAGAGGAGGAAATAAGAGAGGAGAGGACAGGAGAGCAGGAAGCAGGAGAGGAGAGGAGACACCAGCAGAGCAGAGACAAGGAGAAGAGAGGAGGAAAAAGGAGGAGGAGAGAGACCAGGAGAGGAGACACCAGCAGAGGAGAGGAGGGAACAAAAGAGGAGAGGAGAGGAGAGGGGGAACAAGAGAGGAGGGGAGGGGAGGAAACAAAAGAGGAGAGGAGAAAACAGGAAAGGAGAGGGAAGGAGAAGAGGACAGGAGGAAACCTGAGAGTAAGCGGAAAGAGAAGAGGAACAAGAAAACAAGAGAGTAAACAAAAGAAGAGAGATGGATAAATAAATCACTAAATCGTTAAACAAATGGAAACGTTCTATGAGGACAAGCATCATGAGTGTGTGTGTGTGTGTGTGTGTGTGTGTGTGTGTGTGTGTGTGTGTGTGTGTGTGTGTGTGTGTGTGAGAGAGGACGTGGTTCCTCCTTGAAGTATTCTTCTTCACACACACTCTCTTGGGCCAATTTCACTTGTTCCTGTTCTCACTTACACACTCCTCATTCCTCGTCACACACACACTTTTTTTAACGCCAAGAATTTCACAGCCGCTCACGTGTCACACACCTCCCTCTCTATCTCCCTCTCTCTCTCTCCCTCCCTCCCTCCGGCCCCCTAGTGTTTTCTGTCTGAGTAACTCGACCCCCCTTCAGTCACAGGTGCACCACGCTAACACACACACACACACACACATGCTGAGTCCACTTGTCTTCACATAGGGGGCTCTAATCAAGCCACAGGAAGGCTGAGCTCCACAGGGAGTGTGTGTGTGTGTGTGTGTGTGTGTGTGTGTGTGTGTGTGTGTGTGTGTGTGTGTGTGTGTGTGCGTGCGTTCCGTTACAAGTGAGTTGAAGAATGTGTTTCGGTCCATGAAACTCTCTGTGAGTGTGTGAAGGCTCTGGATGTTTTCAATTACACAAGGGTATTTTTGCAAATGTGTGTGTGTGTGTGTTTTCCATCAGGACGTTCTAACACCCTTTGTCCCTCATTCTGTCTGTCTCTTGTCATTTGTTTTTAATTATTTCAATAATTATTTTATTTATTTCTCCTTCAGTGTTGTTCTTAATATGTATTTCTTTCCTTTTTTATTTGTCTTTATTTGTCTTTAATTTGTTTTCTTTTTACTTTTCTTTTTTATCTTCTGTTCCTGTTTCTATTTTCTCTTTTGTTGTGTGTTTTATTTCTCTTCTGGGTTCTTTTCCCACGTGGTCATTAAGCTTTGTTACAAATCCAAAGTCTCTCTTTCTGTCTTTCCCTCCCTCGCTCTAAATATCAACTTTTCCTGACTATCTCTCCCTCTTTGTCGTGAACTTCCTCCTTTTTATTTCAGATACTTCTGTCTTAATTTGTAATGCTCTTTTCCTCCCTCACTCTCTTTATTTGTCTCTCCCTCTTCTCTGTACTGCATCATATGGAGTCAATTATGCAGCCATGCTCAAAACTCTGCGTGTGTGTGTGTGCGTGTGTGCATGTGTGTGTGTGTACATCTGGTTCGCATTAGTGCAATTGCAGGTTGGTAGAATAAAGGGCTCGGCTCGGAGGTGGTGGGTGGGATTTCCTCTGCTTTCTTACACTCACACACAGACACACACACACACACACACACACACGCTCACACACACTCACAGTTTCTTTCCCATCCATGTGTTTTGAATCAGGAACATAATTAACCTTCAGAGGATTCTGAGGGCCGCGGCTCAGATCTCCGCTATAAAAATACATCTAAAAAACAGAACCACCCCCCGAAATGTGTTTGATCCGTCTGCGGCGCGTTTGATTTTCGCTTTCCCACATCTGCCTCCGGACGGGGCTGTGAGCGCGGCGGCGCGAGCAGGTACGGCGAACGGAAGATGAATAAGTGCGTCTACAGGTGTGAGGGAGGTGGAGGACATGGATACGGTACACGGAGGGATGGCTTCACTTCTGAGCAGCCTGGAAGAAAAGAACGTTTGACACGATTAATTAGTCCCCAATCGTTTAAAACTGTACGGCACATATTTTCATAATGCCTGCGTGAAGGCGAGTACAGGCGAGACGAAAGCGAAAGCAGCATGTTGGAAGTGAGAGGGGCTGAGGACAGAGAGGGGGGGGGGGGGCAGAGAGAGAAAATTGGACAGGCACAGGTGCAGCCGACTGTGTGTGTGTGTGTGTGTGTGTGTGTGTGTGTGTGTGTGTGTGTGTGTGTGTGTGTCAGTGTCTGTCAAGAGGTTTCGTGACTGCTCCTTTGAGTGTTCGCATTCCAGCACATCTGCTTTGGATGAAGCAAAACTCTGTGTGAGAAACTCTGTGTGAGAGACACAGAGAGAGAGAGAGAGAGAGAGAGAGAGAGGCAGTAAGCGGGAGAGAGAAAAAATTTGTGTCTTCTGTATTTGTCTTTGCAAGTGTATAAAACCTGATCAGCGACCTGCACGTCAAGATTTGAGAGGCGCAAGTGTAGTTGATGTTTGACCTATTGAGGAGAGACCAGGAGAGGAGGGGAGAGACAAGGAGAGGAGATGAGGAAACAAGAGAGGAGAGGAGGGGAGGGACCAGGAGAGGAGAGGAGGGGAGAGACAAGGAGAGGAGAAGAGGAAACAAGAGAGGAGAGGAGGGACCAGGAGAGGAGAGGAGGAAACAAGAGAGGAGGGGAGAGACAAGGAGAGGAGAGGAGGAAACAAGAGAGGAGAGGAGGGACCAGGAGAGGAGGAAACAAGAGAGGAGAGGAGGGGAGGGACCAGGAGAGGAGAGGAGGAAACAAGAGAGGAGAGGAGGGGAGAGACAAGGAGAGGAGAGGAGGAAACAAGAGAGGAGGGGAGAGACAAGGAGAGGAGAGGAGGAAACAAGAGAGGAGGGGAGAGACAAGGAGAGGAGAGGAGGAAACAAGAGAGGAGAGGAGGGGAGAGACAAGGAGAGGAGAGGAGGAAACAAGAGAGGAGGGGAAAGACAAGGAGAGGAGAGGAGGAAACAAGAGAGGAGAGGAGAGGAGGAAACAAGAGAGGAGGGGAGAGACAAGGAGAGGAGAGGAGGAAACAAGAGAGGAGAGGAGGGACCAGGAGAGGAGAGGAGGAAACAAGAGAGGAGAGGAGAGGAGAGACCAGGAGAGGAGAGGAGGAAACAAGAGAGGAGAGGAGGGGAGAGACAAGGAGAGGAGAGGAGCAAACAAGAGAGGAGGGGATGAAACAGGAGAGGAGAGGAGGAAACAAGAGAGGAGAGGAAAGACCAAGGAAGGAGAATTTCCTTACCAAAATGTACTGACTGAAATACTCAAAAATGGAAATGTTTTCTCCTACAAAATGCTCTTTATTAATATGTATGTTTACACCGATGGTTTTGTGTTAATGCTCGTCCACCACTAGTTCCTATTTTAAAGATACAGGGATGGCTGTTGTACTTAAGAGTTCTTAAGTTTGGATAAGAGAGGAGGTCTGAGTCTAGGAATCACTTCTGTAACAGACAGACAGACAGACAGGCAGGTTGTGAGCTGTTCATTGAGGTTGACACTGGTGGAAGAAGAGGAGGAAGAGCTGGAGGGGCTTCTCCTCTTCCTCTTTCTGCCGGAGCAGAGCAGCGGCAGGAAGAAGGCGAGGCGAGAGGTTAAACAGATGCTCCCCACATTTGGAGGCAATAACGCAGAGAAGAAGCATCAAAAGCCAAACAAAGATAAAAAGCCCCATTCTTCTTTTCTCCCTTTCTTTCCCTTTTACCGTCTTTTTTCATCAGCGGCCAACTTTCAGCATTTATTGTTTTTCCCATTCTCTTTCGAGTCCGACAAAACCCTTCAAGGTCCAGCGGCGTTCCCATCGCTGTCAACAAGTTACAACTCAAACACGGAAACACTCGTTGTTGTTGCTTTTTTTATATCTTGTAAATGTGGCGTAAATTGAACACCTCTTGAGTTTTTCCTTTTTGGGTTTTGCGATTTTGTTTGGTAGATCTGGCAACTCAGCTGACTTCTATTGTTAACTCATAGCTATCGTTACCAGCTAGGCTCCTCACATGCTCGCTAACAAGGCATTCGAAGAGTTAGGTCTCCGACAGCATCGTGTTAAGAGCATAAATACTCCTACTTAACAGACTGAACTTGAATGCAACAGTTTTGGACAAAGTTTCCGATACTAACCATCCGTACGCTCTGGATTGATTCCACTCAGGAATTTGGCCGTTTTCTCTGCGGAGCATGTGCGGTTGTCCAGACTCTTCTCTCCATAGCAGAACAACCACTAGTGGGAGGGGCTACTCCACTACTTCATCGATTGGGGATGGTGTTGTTCTCCCACATGGATAAAAAAATGAAAAGCGCTCAAACGAGTCACCAAATCTACTTTGGTAGACGGTAGGCCTGTCACGATAATTATCGTTCATCGTTCGACATATGGACATGACCTCCATCATATTTACGTTATCAACTTATCGTACGATTTATGGACATGACCTCCATCATATTTACGTTATCAACTTATCGTACGATTTATGGACATGACCTCCATCATATTTACGTTATCAACTTATCGTACGATTTATGGACATGACCTCCATCATATTTACGTTATCAACTTATCGTACGATTTATGGACATGACCTCCATCATATTTACGTTATCAACTTATCGTACGATTTATGGACATGACCTCCATCATATTTACGTTATCAACTTATCGTACGATTTATGGACATGACCTCCATCATATTTACGTTATCAACTTATCGTACGATTTATGGACATGACCTCCATCATATTTACGTTATCAACTTATCGTACGATTTATGGACATGACCTCCATCATATTTACAATATCTTCTTATTATACGATATGTAGAAAAAGGCTTCCATAATTAGTACGTTATCGACTTATCATGCAATACATGGACATGGCCTAGCTCATTTTTACGGTATAGAATATCTGAATTAAGGATTAAAAGTTCATCGCTCTTTAAGATGGTGTACTTGCATTGTTATATTATCATTATGTCAGTGACCTAAAATGGTCATAACAATAATATTGTTTACCGACAGCATATTGTCCAACAAAAGTAGTAAACGGCCCACCGGTCTCCGGGTAGAAAACTCTGGTGTGTGTACTTCTACTAACTCTCTTCCTCTAATTAAAGTTCAGCTGCTGCTGCTGTTGTCTTTGTACCTGCGGGTCAGGTCAGCGAGTTGCACAGCTGGTAGCTCTGAATACATGGAATACGTGTCTGTGTGTGTTTTCTCAGGCTTCAGTGGAATGTGACTTTATGTTCTCGTCTCGTGGCCGGAGGCGAAGCAGAGCGAAGCTTCCATTATGTTTGGTACCACGAACCAAGTGGACTGGGTTCTGATCTGAGACAGAGTAGAGAAAGAGCAGGTGCTGCTCAGGTTTTGGTTCCGGTATGGCAGAGAACTGCTTCTGCTGGTTCCCGTTGGGTTTCTCTCATGGTGCAGTACCTATGTTAGACACTATCTGTCTCTGCTGTGGTACACAGACCTGGTCCCTGTTGGCCCACTGTGGTACACATCATAGTTCTACAGAACTGGCTTCATATCATAATGCAGCGATGGTTCCATTGAGTCATGACACAGAGTGAGTTTAACTGGGGTCAATGCAGCTCCTATTACAGAACCAGCTCAACCTATTTCCAGCTTATTTCCACTGTGGTACAGAGCATCATTTTACAAAACTGGTTTGACTTTCAACCATTTGTATTCTCACGAGGACCACTTTGCAGAAGTGGTTCCATTTGTGTTTGTCTCTTTCAATCACTGCATAGAGAACTGGTTTGCTGCGGCTCCTTTACCGTCTGGTTCCGATGGTTGTCACTGTTTCTGTTGTGGTGCTCTAAATCTGACTAGATTCTGTCCTGTTTCTATGGTGGCCCGGATCATAACGGGTCATACCGGTTATGATTGTGTCCCACTGTACTTATGATAGGGCTTGTGAACAATGTTCCACTCCTGGGTCGACTGGTTTCTCTTTGGTTTCTATTGTTGTTCTTGTTACTTTTCTCTGGTCAGTGAAATGACAACACTGTCAAGGGTGTCTCTGATTGGCTCAAGGTCCGCCTGCTACTAACTGTGGGAATTCTGATAACGTGTGTGTGTGTGTGTGTGTGTGTGTGTTACAGACTGCAGGAAGCGGGTTTGTTATTGTGTCTCTCTGCATTCCTCAGACTTGAACACACTCTGCACCTGTTTCTGTCCGTCCGTAACACACACACACACACGGACACTTACACGCACAAATCACAGCCTTTCGTCACCAGTCGAACAACACATTCAATGGGAAAATATGCCGGTGAGGCGTAAGACATAAATCATAAGCATGTGTGTGTGTGTGTGTGTGTGTTTGTGTACGCAAGCGCGCGTGTGTGTGAGCGTTTCCGCGTACAAGCTTCGGGTCAATAAATGTGGTTTTATCATCAGAACACTCAGTTCTCAGAGGAGGAGGAGGAAGTTTGGGGGGATTTCAGTTTAGGTCTAATGACATCTACAGACACTGTGTGTGTGTGTGTGTGTGTGTGTGTGTGTGTGTGTGTGTGTGTGTGTGTGTGTGTGTGTGTGTGTGTGTGTGTGTGTGTGTGTGTGTGTGTACGAGTACAGAGACTGATGGATTTGAATGCTTAAAACTCCCGCAAGGTGCGTTGTGGGAAAGGCACCGGCATCTCAGCTGATTAGCTCACTTAGCACCTTACATCTGTGTATTTAAGTTTGTGCGTCTACAAGTGTGTGTGTGTGGTTGGGTGCGTGTTTCCTGACTTCAGTCTTTCCTTCCCACAGTTCCCAGTGTCCCTTGCTCCTCAGATCAGTTCCCAGTGTCCCTTGCTCCTCAGATCAGTTCCCAGTGTGAAGGTAACAAGTTAAATGAAGAGGCTATAAAGACGTGTTTTACAGATATTTGCTACTATTATTGTGTCCCTCGCCGGGCGCGTTCCCGTCGGTGGCGGGGCCGCCGGCTCTAGGTTGGCGTGCAAAGGCCCGGGGTAAAGGTGGCTCTCTGCTCCCTTGTGCCCTTACTCCCTTGTTCCTTTCCTGAGAACCAGAAAGGCTCACTCTGTGTTTTGTTGTAAAGTTCATCGCTGTGACGCTTACTCAGTGTGCCAAATACCTGCTGGCAATCAGGCATAATCCCCCCCCCCCCGTCGCACTCACTGTTCATATTTGTGAATACATGTTTTGCAGTTTGAATAATGAAAACTGGGCTTTAGTAAGCTTGTAAGAGACATTTTAGTGACAATTGCAAGTGATTTTGGAGACGACTTCCCGCTGATGTGGAACTGAACGCAGCCAATATCCGAAAGTCTTTCCTCTCAGAAGTAACAACCTTTTAGTGATCTGAAGAAAGAGTCAGGAGGTTTTGGTTTTAATACCTCTCAGGGAGTGTGGGAAGTGAGATGATGTTTCTTTTATTATTATTTTTTATAATGCCCTCAAGTGTATCTGTTTGGTCCCTCCATCTTCTTCTTTTTATGTCTTCCGTCTGCGTTTTATCGTCAGATTTTCTTCCACCGCATCTGTGTTCCATCCGTATGCAAATACTGTGAAGTTAACAAAGCAGCTCATGTCTTTTCCAGGGGATGGCGGTAGATTAGTGGGGGGGGTGGCTGTGGAGCTTCTTTCATCTCGATGTGAATCAGTGGGGAAGTCGGAGAGAAAGAGAAGAGCGCTCTCAACAGCTGTTCCAGGGTTTGCGTCACGCAGCGCGGCCTAGCGTCATGGCTGAGTGTTCGCACGCTATGCGCTCACACTGAGGCATGCTGGGGGACCCCCAGTCGAAGGCATGACCAAACACAGGCATCGCGTTCTCACGCTGCCGAGGAACAACGTCACCTGTTCTCCAGCGATGACAGGCGGCCGGTTCTGCTTGCAGTCTCTCGTTTTACTGCGTGTTTGCTGCATGACTGCTGGAGGAGTCTCTGTCGGTCTGAATGGGGGGGGGGGGGGGGGGGGGGCAGACGATGCTCTGTGGCTTTTGTATAATATGTCAGAAAATATGTTATCAGTCTTCAGCACTCACACATGTGGCGGGCAGTCGATGCGGTTACCACGGTTACCACGGCCACCACTGCGCGTTTACGGCGTGGTGGATTGAGTTTAAACTCAATAACTTATTTTTATATGAAAGAATAAATACTATCTTGTAAATACTACTGTATATTTAAATGTGATAACATTATCAGTAGCAATGACCACACATCTATTCATTTAGCAAAATGTAAGACAATTACAAATAATTTACAAGCTTCATATACACTCATTTACATTAGATATTAATATAAAGAAAACTATATATTACAAAAAGTTTTTATCTTATTAAGTATGTTTGTTTCAAAGGTAAAAATAACATTTTTACAAAATGCAAGTATATATATATATATATATATACAACATAGACATAACATCACGTTCTGAAATTATTCTTGTAAATTCTAAAAAGTGCTTTTTTTGCTTCTCTTTCACCAAATTAATAAACCATAAATATGAACAGACCAGAGCAGCTGCCTGTTTTTCCTCCCGTATGAAAATGAAAAGCAAAGAGCAGTGACCGTTGAGGAAGTGGTGTTGATGCAGTCGTGTGTATGAAGGCTGGATGTGGACGTCTGCATTGAGGAGAGACCTGTCAATCATCTGCTGGAGGTGACGTCTGTCTGAAGCTGCTCCCCGCTGAGCCTCATGTCGTGTTTGGCCTCCGGCTTTCGAAGAGAACGAGTCGTGTTTTGATCGGAGCTCAGATTCCTCAATGACGTTCCGTGTTTCTGTGCTTTTGTGCTGCAGGTGTACGCTCCGTCTGCCAGTACAGCAGACTACAACAGGGACTCACCGGGCTATCCCTCCTCCAAACCTCCCAGCGCTGGCTTCCCGAGCTCATTCTTCATGCCAGGTACTCTCACACACACACACACACACACATCAGAGCTCGCTGCAGGGCATTCCTGAGCTTATACTGGATCATGGACGATGGGAAAGATTTTTTAGGGTAAAATCCTCAACACACAGTGGTTTGTCATCACATGTACCCGTCTCTCTCTCTCTCTCTCTCTCTCTCTCTCTCTCTCTCTCTCTCTCTCTCTCTCTTCTCTGTGTCAGACGGTCACCACAGCGGCGACCCCTGGAGCAGCAGCAGCAGCAGCATGAGCCAGCAGGGTTACCACGGCAGCATGCTAGGGGGCGGGAACTCGTCCCACGGTCCCGCCCAGAGCTCCTCCTCCTACTGCGGGATTCACCCTCACGACAGATTGGTGAGCAGAGCTGCGACCGGGTCTGTACAGGTCGCCACATTCATTTCTTTAATTCCTAGGATGGCAAAAGGCATGCCCCGCCCCACTCTGCCTCTAATTGGCTAATTGACTCTGCGTGACACTCAGTCAAGTTCAGTTTTACCTTAAATTCCACAACTTGTCATGATATTCTACACATGAAGCACTTTCATATCCTCTTATTTTGCTGTGTTGTTTCTCTTTTATGTTTCTTTTTTAAAGAAAATACTGTTTATTTGTCTAGATTTCTCCTAATTTCACCAAAATATATCATAAGATATGGAACATTTGCATGTTTAAACATAGAAACACAAGACGTTTGTCTTCAACATGTATGTCATTTTACAATACATGTAGTTTTTCTCAGACTCAGACTGTAGCACTTACACACTTACACACACCAAACGCTCCAGTTTCATTACTCTCTGTATTTGGGTTTTTACAGAGAGGTTCATATATCATTCATAACCTGATTTATTGAGCATTGAATTCCTAAAAACATGGCAAAACGGCAAAACATTTTTTTTAGTGATACCAGAGAAATCAGCTTTCACAATATGTCAACAAAATATGAAAAGAATGTTGAACCTGGCTTTATCTAATGACAATGCCTCATTTACATATTTAAACAATATTTCAACTTGTAATATATATTTAAAATAAAATTGCCTTCATGTAAGTACTCAACTGGAGAAGTTTCCTGGAGAAATCGATTCGTTACATTTCGACTCTCTTCCCCTGCAGCGTCTCGCCCTTAAACTTGATCCAGTTCTGTCTGTCTCTCCGCAGAGCTACCCGTCGCACTCGTCTGCAGACATCAACTCCAGCCTCCCCCCCATGTCCAGCTTCCACCGAGGGGCGGGGGGAGGAGGGGGAGGGAGCGGAGGAGGGGGCAACCACTACAGCACCGCCTCGTGCACCGCTTCCACCAACGGCACAGAAAGCATCATGGGTAAGACGCCTGTGTTTGACTCCAGTTAATCAGGGAGTAGTGCGGGATCGTGCACAGGTCTGTTCCACTCGTTTGAATGCCTATAAACAAAGTTCAAGTCAGGGCACGTGTGTCTTACGACTTCAAACCTGGACTCGAGTCAGTGGGGACTTGGGACTTGAATTGGACTGCTGACTTGGACTCTGAGACCGACTCCCTAAAGACGTTAGGAAGCTCTGCTGTGTGTCAGCGTTCTCACTCGTACACCACTGGCTGTCTGTGAGGACACCAGATCACTTCACAGTGAACGTTAGCAGTTAGACCCGTCCCCGCTGTGATACCACTCGGATGATTTCAACCACTTCATCACTAAACTTCAGCATCAGGGGGGAAGGCGGGCGGTCAGAAACCGAAGAACAGTTGTACTCTGCTTTGGCTCGACCTTGAAATCACCGACACACACACACACACACACACACACAGCGTGCCATATGGACCCCTTGCTTTGAGTCCCATAGAACAAATAGGACCAGCAATCAGAAACAGACTGAAAGTTTGTTTTCATGGGAAGACGTCTCCAACATTCCACAAAGATATCACACACACACACACACACATGAGCAGATGAGTGTAAACACAACATGGAGCTAATAAAAAACATGTTGTTTAAATGCAAACGTATGATGTGTGCGCACAGCGCTCACAGGCAGTTTCTCTGCATCGGTCCAATTGGTGCGAGTGAGTTCTCTAGAGCAGCGGCCGCTGTGGTCACTGTGGATTCATGTCGGTAACAATTGATTTTAATGATGAGCCCTGAAACAATCATTTTCTCTGTCAAATATCACAAAACCAACCGACCTCGTCTCCTGCAAAATTCAGTTCCCATTCAACTAAACTGCATGTGTGTTACGTTATTTAAGCAACGGCCGTAAATACAAAGTCAAGTGGACTTTTGGTCACACGGGACACTAACTGTGGTCTCCGAGGTGAAGGTCCTGTGTCTGTTTGACCCATGCATCCACCCCGACCTCTTCCCTACGTTCATTAGAAACGGATTTGTGATGTGTACAAAAACAAACGTTTTCCTCTTTATGTGCTCCTTTCTAGGAGCACAGACCTGTTGGTCGTGTCCATATTACTGTGACAAAGAAAGTGACACGAAAATAAGTGTGGTTTAATACCACAATAACGATTGACTAAGCTTCATGTTTTAGAGTTGCAGCCATTAGTCGATCGACAGAAAATGAATCGGCAACTCTTTTGGTACCAAAGTGTTCTGGACTATTTGACGGACAGAACAAGCAGAAGTTGGACTCGAGTGTTTTTTCATTGTTTTCTGATGTCTTATAGACCAAACAACCGGCAGATTAATCCAAATAAAAGATGTTTGCTGCAGCCCTACTTGAGTGGACATTTTGATAATTCTTTTCCACCGTGACCATTACGGCCAATTCCTATAGAAAGGTCCGTCACGCACACGTCTCACAGAACAGATTCTATTTCAATGAATGTATCGATCCACTGGTGAGTAAAACAATGTAGAAATGAAGAGTTATCTGCATTGAGAGCTGTTTGAATCACACAGATATCACGCTCATGTGTTTTGAGTCAGCGTGGGTTGGATGACAGGCCGCTCACATCTCGCTTCCACCTCAGACTCCCGGTTAGCATCCGTTGTAAATGACGTGAATCCAAACGGACCACAGCTGCTCTCGTTTGTGAAGAAACTACAGATGTCTCAAGTTCTCATTTGAAGTCCAGTGGTATAAAACTATTTAGAAATAAAAAGAATAGACCTCGGGTTAAATCCCCGTCTTGCTCATGCATTCCAATGAACACCACTGATGGGTGTTCAGCGACTCCTCCTTCACTGGCTTTTGATAATGCAGTGTGTTCACACAGGAAACGTTACACATGTAAGTAAACTCCAAAACTCATGCATGCACCCTAAAAAAAGAAAAAGCGTCATCTGTGCTGCTGATGGTCCCACAATGCAATACTGAGAGGAAGTAGAAGAAGCTCAGAGAAGAAGAAAATAGAAACATCAAATCTTCATTTCGCTGTTGGTAAAAAAAGTACATTTGATTCCTTGTATACTAGCTGCAAAAACGGTGTGCTATGCATACTAGTATATAGTAAGCAATATATACAGCTAGTATGTAATATGAATTTGGGTCACGGCAAAGGAGCTACAGGGCAGCCAGCATATCAATAATCAGCTGCATGAACACGAAAAAAACAAATAACTGATTTTACAATGATATGGATTAACATAACGAAATATGAATGACAGAAACTGACATGACGAGCCTTTTCTTCATGGTGATGGACAGACAGACTTCTATACTTTCACTTTCTGAATGCCCGACTCCTTTGCAGCTATAAGCCTCCATTTATGAAAAAGATTTTCTACTGCATGTGTTCTAAATTATGCGTCAAGTCAGGATACAAGTGTGTGTGTGTGTGTGTGTGTGTGTGTGTGTGTGTGTGTGTGTGTGTGTGTGTGTGTGTGTGTGTGTGTGTGTGTGTGTGCGCGTGTGCGTGTGTTTGTGTATAACAGTAATCCCTTGGATGGTTTACTAGGCCAGCGGTATGGCGTGAGTGAGACATGAGGCTTTAACCCCAAAACATATGCTGCTTCCTCGCTCTCTCTCCCTCTCTCTCTCTCTCCCTCTCTCCCTCTCTCTCTCTCCTGCTCTCCCTCTCTCTCTCTCTCCCGCTCTCCCTCTCCCTCTCTCCCTCCCTCTCTCTCTCGCTCTCTCCCTCTCTGTCTGTCTCTCTCCCTCTTTCTCTCTCTCGCTCTAACAGCTTAAAGAAGTCCCGTCTTGCCAATTTCTGTAATGGATTCATTTGCCATGAAAGGATGTTTTGCTGTGCTGTGTGTGTGTGTGTGTGTGTGTGTGTGTCGTGCACGTGTCTAACTTGTGTGTGCGAGCGTAAACTTTCCATCTGGGATCTGCTATCAGGAGAGATGAGTTCCTCTGCCTCAGTGTGTGTGTGTGTGTGTGTGTGTGTGGGCGCTCATCTGGTCCTGTGAGGTCACTTCCTTCCTCTGTGGCCTCGGTGCTCTTCAAGTGTGTGAAACAGATTTAGTCCTGAAGTCCACCATTTGCAGTCAGTCAGTGAAAATGTGAAGAGATGTCAGATGTTGGGTTCTGTCTCTGACTCTGATCCTGGTCACACACCTTTTTTTTTTTTTACTTTGGAGCAAAGTCAACGAGTTCCAATGGAATGGCCGCTATGCGTGGGGTTCTGGTGGGGAGATGAGGCAGATCTAGACAGAGCTTACACTCACTGTCTGGTGAACTCTGACACGAGAATTTGCTCCACTCAGAAAACACCTCGACCGAGCTTTCCTTCGACGACGCCATCATATTAGCCGTGTCACACCATCAAGTGTTATACAACCGTGCTCCGCCAAAGTGTTGAATGCACCAGAAAAGAGATGCATCATGGTCAGACAGGAGGCCGTAGTCCATGATTAATGTCCATTGGACAACATTCACCTGCAGAACAAACTTCATCGGGAGCTACCACTTCTTCTGCTCCTGGTTTTGTTCGCTGCGCTGTAAAAGCAGAACTGCCACACTGTGTGTGTTGATGTGTGGACAAGGAAGACAAATGAATGCATTAAAGTAACAGAATTGGATGTTTAGGTCGACCATTAATAATGAACATGTCTTTTGTGAAACGGATCGACTGATGATGCGCGACTAGACATATCAATATGTAGTTAACGACATCCATATCCCTCTTTTTCCTGTGTGTGTGTGTGTGTGTGTGTGTGTCACAGCTAACCGAGCGCCGAGTGCAGCAGCCAGCAGCTCTCAGACAGGAGACGCCTTAGGAAAAGCACTCGCATCCGTAAGTGCAGCATACAAACATACACACACATATACATGTGAGATATCTACTAGGTGTTTTATTAATGCAAAATGATTTTTTAAATGAACGTTATCGGTCTTTTATCTCTTTTTTGTGTCGTTGGAGTTGTGATCTATCCATTGATATTGTTCTACATGCTTTTCTGACTTTTATTAAAATTTTTTCAGATCTACTCTCCAGACCACACGAACAACAGCTTCTCGTCCAATCCCTCCACCCCAGTCGGCTCGCCGCCCTCCCTCACAGGTAGCACATGACACTCACCGTCCACTCACAACGCACCAGCTACATCGTCATAGAACCAACAACCGCAGATGGAAAAAGCAGAGCTGACTCGGACTGGAGGAGCAACTTCACAAATCACAAAACGGAGGACTTTGAACTTGACTTGAACTTGTTCCAAACGGCTTGAGACCTGACTTGAACTCTATTCAGATGACTTAAGGCTTGACCTGAACTTGATTCAGATGACGTAAGGCTTGACTTGAACTTGATTCAGATGACTTGAGACTTGACTTGAACTCTATTCAGATGACTTACGGCTTGACTTGAACTTGATTCAGATGACTTAAGGTTTGACCTGAACTTGATTCAGATGACTTACGGCTTGCCTTGAACTTGATTCAGATGACTTACGGCTTGACTTGAACTTGATTCAGATGACTTACGGCTTGCCTTGAACTTGATTCAGATGACTTGAGACTTGACTTGAACTCTATTCAGATGACTTAAGGCCTGACTTGAACTTGATTCAGATGACTTGAGACTTGACTTAAACTCTATTCAGATGACTTAAGGCCTGACTTGAACTTGATTCAGATGACGTAAGGCTTGACTTGAACTTGATTCAGATGACTTAAGGCCTGACTTGAACTTGCTTCAGATGACACAAGGCCCGACTTGAACTTGATTCAGATGACTTAAGGCTTGACTTGAACTTGATTCAGTTGACCTAATGCCTGACTTGAACTTGATTCAGATGACTTGAGGCTTGACTTGAACTTGATCAAGATGCCTTAAGGCCTGACGTGAACTTGATTCAGATGAATTGAGGCCGGACTTGAACTTGATTCGAATGACTTAAGGCCTGACTTGAACTTGATTCAGATGACTTGAGACTTGACTTGAACTCTATTCAGATGACTTAAGGCCTGACTTGAACTTGATTCAGATGACATAAGGCCCGACTTGAACTTGGTTCAGATGACTTAAGGCGTGACTTGAACTTGATTCAGATGGCTTGAGGCTTGACTTGAACTTGATTCAGGTGACTTACGGCCTGCCGTGCACTTGATTCAGATGCATTGAGGCCGGACTTGAACTTGGCCCAGGTGACTTAAGGCCTGACTTGAACTTGATTCAGATGACTTGAGACTTGACTTGAACTTGATTCAGATGACTTGAGGCTTGACTTGAACTTATTTCAAATGACTTGAGACTTGACTTGAACTTGTTTCAAATGACTAGAGAAGAAAAAAGCTAATTTAAAAACAATAAATGTTATTAAAGCAAACCACAAACAGCACATTTAGCTCCAGCTATATATTTGTATGTAATACATTGAAAGGGATTTCTACGTTTTAAGTGCAATCACTTGGCGTAAAATGAGACCATGAAAACACATTATAGATGCTGTGTGTCCTCTCATACCCTCCCCCTTCTCCTCCTCGCGGCTGTAAACTCTCCTGCTTCTTAAAGTGAAAAATGACTTTTCCTAATAATAGTTGTGTCGAATTTGTCTCTAATTGTCACCGCTACACACACCGTTTGATATTTCTGCGCCGCACCTTGTGACTGATAGCTTTAATTACGAGCACCACTTCGGCAAATCGTTCACAAACCTACCGGCTCCCCCTCCCCTCTTCCTCCTCCTCCTCCTCGTCATTATAGCTGCTTCGGATATTGCCTGCTAAACCATAATTGGTGTTTATCATTGTGTCGGAGTTACTCCACTTTTTACAAATTAGAAATGACGCCTATTAGAGCAAACTACATGCAAATTGATATTAAGGCTAATTCTGCAGGGGTGTTTTACAGAGTCGGACTCTGAATAATTTAACCAGCCGTTTAATACATATATTTGTATTTGCACATGAATGTACCCAGGTGATTATTCATTAATTAGCATATGGTAATGAGCATGTATTATGAATAAAGGAGAAGGGGGAGAAAAGACTGTGAGACAAAACGGGAAGACAATTACAAAAAGGGAGAAACACAAGCTAATGAGATGAGATCCGAGTTAGAAAGGAGAGATCAGTGGTGAGGGCAGAGAAGAGGTAAGAGTAGAAAACGATGGGAAGGGGTAGGAAAGGGGAATAAAGGAGAGAGGAGATGGAGGAATGAGAAAAGAGGATCGTAAAAGGAAATGAGAGGGAACAAAAGGAAGCGAAAATAGGGAGGAACACAAGGAGTGGATGTGTTGAAAGGCGAAGACAAGAGAAGAAAGAGGAAGCAAGTAAAGAAAACAGGAGACAAAAGGAGAGAAAAACAAGGAACTGGGGTATGATGATGATGATGGAGGCATAAGAAGAGAGAAACGGAGAATGAAGAGGAATCAAGAGGACAACGAGGAAAGAGAAAATGAAGTGAGAACAAAACAATCAGACGGTGTCATGTAGGCTTCTTTCACCTGACTGGACAAAAGCTGCAATCAGTGATTTTCAAACTGGAAGAAAAAAAATGCATTTTGATTACAACTGAAATGAAATAAGCTCATAAGCTCAGAAAGCGTTTATCACTCTTAACTCTCCATGGACTGAAATGATCTATATGAGGAGATTAAAGGGCCCTCAGAGTTTTACCTAGTCATTTTTGACCACAATCTAAATTCCATTCACCACCAGAGTGTCGGCGAATAGAAGAGGTATACCTTAAAAACCTGGACACATAGATCAAAAACTATCTCTCTGACCGAGGGACGGGTGGGTGAGCTCAGTGCTTTGAAGCTCGTCTCACATCTGAAGCGCTGTTGAAAGGCCTCGGTATACCCTGAGCCTCATATTGATGTAAATTCACACAAGTCGCTGTCTACCAACTAATGAGACCCGTCGACCCTCCTGAGCGACGGCAAACACAAAAGCAGAAAAGAACAGAGACACAAAGCGTGTTTATTCTGCAGAGGGCCCATGCTAATCAACCACTTGTACCTTTTTTCAAAGACAAAAGCCTGGTATTAGCATTTCTGCTCCGAGATACGAGTTGGGTTCTTCTTGTCTTTTCTCACTCATCTCCACATGTATTATGTCCGAGCAGCACAAGACGACGAAACCCTCCTCAAGTGTAAATGATGTTTTGTCTGCTGCTTGGCGCTGCGTTGAGTGCTTTGTTTCTACGACTCGTGAAAGGAGAGGCGGCTTTGGCTCTGATCCACACGCAGGCAGTCGCGCCCTGTGCAGGAGTCGCTAAGGGGACTGGAGCCTATCCCAGCATGCACCGGGTGAGAGGTTACACCCTGGACGGGTTCGGCAGTCTATCGCAGGACATGTATGCAGATGAAGGGATGCCAGTTTGAACCAAACTAAACACAGAAAACACAAAAGAAACATGACGTCTCCAATTATCCTTCCCACTCCCAGATCTCCCGCTCATATCTCCCTGTTCTGTTCTCCGAATCCTGTCATGCATCCTTGCTTTTAATCTTGCATCGCCTTGCTCCCCAACCTCCTCTCCTGATGATGTCTCCTTGTCTCCTCTCTCCTAGCTGCCAGTTCAGCTGTCTGGTCGAGGAACGGCGGACAGGGAGCGTCGTCGCCGAACTACGAGGCTCCGTTGCACTCTCTGGTATGCGCCCACCCACACACCACATTGTGTCCATGTTTAACAGATACATCCCATTCACCTCCATGGCACTGAGGTGGAGATGGAGCTGCTCTGCTTACTGACCGGACATGAAAAGACTCAAAGCAGAAACGTCATCAGAAATAGTGCATTTGTTGGGGACTATTTTCAGCAGCGGATGAATCCACATTCGGTGCCCTAGTGAGTGTTTTTGGCAGCAGGACTGAGTGCGTGAGATTGAATCAAAGTAAACTACAGAGAGTGTTCATAGTGATGAAGGAATATGTGTACCAGTACAACAGCGTGGCTCACTGATGTGTTTTCAAAGACTTAGTCACTCAACAGTACTTGTTAGTGGGATCAATTAATGGTCTTTTCATGGGATTTCTTGAATATAGTCATATGTATATATATCCCTCCGCTCTGCAGCAAAGTCGCATCGAGGACCGCCTGGAGCGCTTGGACGATGCCATCCACGTGCTGCGGAGCCACGCGGTGGGGCCGTCGACGGGTATGGCCGGCGGGCACGGTGACATGCACAACCTCATCGGGGCGGCACACACGCACAACGGCGCCATGGGCGCTCTGAGCAGCGGGTACGGCTCGGGACTGCTGTCGGCCAACAGACACTCCCTCATGGTAGGTCCTGAGAGCGTGTTTTCATACTGTAGGGATGAATGTAAGGCGGGCGACAGAAGTCCCATTAGTCCCTCTATGAATGGTCTTCAGTGTTATTGTCGCCCAAAGAGATATTAATTTCACTCTGATTCGGAATAGCCAAAAAAAAGCACAAAGCGCACTTTTTTACCACTGCCACTGAAATAATCCCATTCCCCAAAACAACAACCGGTATCTTTTTTATTGGTCATTTTATATGAATCACAAGATGATTGATGAGTAATGCACGGTCATACACACGGTCAAACATGTTTACATAGTGTATTCTTCATAGAGGTCGAAACCGGTAGTTAAAGAGGAGGAGCAGAGGAGTGAGGGGAGGAGGCCAGTGAGGAAAGGAGGAAGGGGTGCAGGACATAAAAGAGGAGGAGAGGAGAACTGAGAGGATGAAGTCAGACAGACAGCAGTAATGTTTTCCATATTTTATTTAGGATTTTTTTTTTTTGCCAACCTGAAACAATAAACACAAAGAACCAAACAGCTGTGTGACATAAGGAGATGTAGGAGGGCGAGAGAGAGAGAGAGAGAGAGAGAGAGAGAGAGAGAGAGAGAGAGAGAGAGAGAGAGAGAGAGAGAGAGAGAGAGCATTATGAAACACTGCTGCCATAAACACACTCACATGCCTGAACATGTTCATTCAGACCTACTTCATTTACTTGTGCTTCATGTTTTTGTGCATATTCACACACAAACATGCACACACACACACACACACCAGATGTTCATACACACAAACTCACATACGAGACAACACCTCTCTGTCTGTACCAAAACTGTGACATCATCCGTCGGGCCTCTGAAGGGACGTTTAGGCTTTTGTTGCGTCGAACAGTTTTGTATTGTGGCTGTAATGAACGCTGCGGCCTCCAGGGGGCGCTAGCAGCGGTGCTACTCCGTTCTCACTATACGGCAGTTCAGGAACTTTGTCTGTCTGTCTGGTCTTTGTTAAAAGTATTTACTTTGAAGTGTCGTTTTCTAAATGGAGAGCACCTGAGGGGAGTGTGTGTGTGTGTGCTCATACGCTGGCTGGCTCCCGCAGAGATTATCTTCTTCTCACGCACATCTGTCCAGCTCTCTCTCTCGCTCTCTCTCTCTCTCTCTCTCTCTCTCTCTCTCCCACCTTTGTCCTTTGTCTCTCTCGCTCTCTCTCTCTCTCTCTCTCTCTCTCTCTCTCTCTCTCTCTCCCACCTTTGTCTCTCTCTCTCCCCCCCACCTTTGTCTCTCTCTCTCTCTCTCCCCCCCACCTTTGTCTCTCTCTCTCTCCCACCTTTGTCTCTCTCTCTCTCTCTCTCTCTCTCCCCCCCACCTTTGTCTCTCTCTCTCTCTCCCACCTTTGTCTCTCTCTCTCTCCCCCCACACCTTTGTCTCTCTCTCTCTCTCCCCCCACACCTTTGTCTCTCTCTCTCTCTCTCTCTCTCTCCCACCTTTGTCTCTCTCTCTCTCTCTCCCCCACCTTTGTCTCTCTCTCCTCTCACATGTGTATTTGTTTGTTGTACTTCCTGCTTCAATCTTAAAGGTGCACTGAATTTATATTAACAATGATTGAGATGTAATGTGAACGCTGTCACTCATAGTTCACTCTGGACAAAGCTTGTGATTGCACCAGACAATGTGTGTTGGCTGTTCATTTTGTCTGTGGGCGACAGCACAGCAAAGTAGGAAATAACAACGAGAAACACAATCAACACAGACAAACACAATAACCATTGAACTATGTAGCTTACTGGTTGAAGCCCAAATATCTAGGAAATAATACCAAGCTTAAAGTTGAGTTTCATGGTTCTCTCTTACTGACTGATGTGGTTTCCAGCAGCAGGCAGCTGTTTTCAGCAACGCTCTGATGAAACCCACTGTACACACTGTGTGCCCTGCACCAATCAGCATACAGAAACAGTTATCATTAGCTTTTGTTAGCATAGTGGAGCATCTAGCAGCTAGAGAGGCAAATAGTTTTTAGTAGGTTAGTGGAGACCAAACCAGAGTCAACATTAACTGTTAGAATGAAGCTGATCAGGTGGACACAAACACAACACACATTGGTGTTTGTTGTGAGCTTACTTTGGGCAAAACTACGGATCAATGCAGCTTTAAGATAATGAATTAAAGTTAAGATAGAAGAATCAGGCAGGTTTTACGAAATGATTTCAATGTTGAAGACTAATAGAACAAGACGTTACACAGAGGATCTGAGTCACAGAGAGACTTGTTCACTCTGGCCACGAAACACTTTGAAGCTTAAGTAAATACTTCCTTAACTGTGCTGTTAGTTTAAACACGTTTGCTTTTCAAACTGTGTACACAAAGATTTGACCAAAGGGGAAAGAAGATTACAGTGCGTTTTGGATTCACTATGTCATTTTGAAGTTTGTAAAATTGAAGGGAAACACTTGCAAACTGCTCTTTAAGTGTTATTCTGTTATTCTGAGCTGCTTTCTAACACTTTTCTGCTCGTTGCACGTCTCCGGAGACAAATTTGGTGCTTAGCTTTATGAGGTGACGTGCGGTTCAGCCCGAGAAAACATTAAACGTGAACTCCTTGTTACGGGTAATATTTGTACAAACAGTTTAATCTTGAAATGATTCAAAGTGCATTTCGGACTTGCTTTTATACATACGCGTCCAGTGGAAAAATAGAATCAAATCAAGTGAAGGATATGTGTTAAAAACCCCACTATTTTATTAATGGACTCTGTAAAAACACACAGAAGCTCATGAATTGCTCCCTGTGCTGTCATTAGGACCCGTGTGTGTGTGTGTGTGTGTGTGTGTGTGCGTGTGTGTGTGTGTGTGTGTGTGTGTGTGTGTGTGTGTGTGTGTGTTTATTCAGGCTCTGGATTATTTGCTGAAAGGCAAACAGACTCATTTAGACTGAAAACACAGCAGCTCTATAAAAGGTTTTTTTTCATGGACCAGGGTCGGTTCACCTGATGACATTGTACTCTACAGACAGGAGAGGGCTTGTTATACTATTGTCAAAACTGTCACATTTCCATAAAAATGACTGTAAATTACACCGCAATTTGCTGAAAAGAAATTGAATTAAATGCATGAACTCCATTGGAACACTGAGCTATTTTCCAGTGTTTCACTGCCCGTCACAGGACGGTGTCATCTTTCCTTCCACCTTACTCTCCATTCCTAAACCCCGTAGAGGAATTTGTTTCCTCGTGGAGGTGGAAAGTTTATGACCACCGGCCACACGATCAGATCTCCTTCTTGGACACAATGGACGCTACGCATATGTGTTGTGGAAGTTCACGCGCCACAAGAGCGAGCTCAAAGTTCCGTTCAGACAGATTACAATGAGTCGTCATTCAGAAGATGGGAAGGAATAGACGGGGGCCGAAGTCTCCTTATGAAACAGGTTAGTTAGTTACCCGTTAGTTAGTTACCCCGCCGTTCATCAAACAAACATGATCAATGAATGCGCTCGTGCACACAACACTGAGTCTGCAGAAGATTGCCAGGGATGGATCAGACATGCAAAAGGATTATTTCACAGGTGTTTTACATGAGAGGACATAAGGTGTGAAGTGGAACAGACCTGTACTTCTATACCTGTAGCTATCTTATACAATACATGGAGTAGGGCTGTCCTCGACCAAAGTTCTAAGTCCACCAGCGCACAACTTTAAATGTGTTTACCAGAAGTGTGCTCAGAAGTTTCTTGGAAATAAGTCATTATTTACGACCGATTAATCCACTAGTCGACTCAGAGTGGGCGGCTCTAATAGTGTGTATGTGTAGTTTTAGTATTGCATCACTGGGATTACTTTAGTTTTATTTTGTGCACTTGGATTTGCTTTTATCAAAAATGGAGGGGGGGGGCATTTTCTTGAATTTATGCTTCATGTCTGCGCTATGAAGCTGAAACTCTCGCACCATGCCAGTGCGGCTCGAATGCTCGCGGCTCCTCCCCTAGACGAGTGCTTGTTCTTCTGGTTAGCAAGACATTGTGGGGACCCACTGACATGTGGGGGACTCACCTCTATGGAGTAGCTGCTGGTTCCAGAAGTGTTTCTCTTGAGCGTGTGTACCCAGCTTTCAACTAACGCCAATGAAAACCCATGTGTGTTGCTGAACTATCGCCAGACAATTGTGTTTTTCTTGACCGTTTTTTGTGTCCGTAGTCTGCGATATCCACGTGGCATTTACAGTGTAGTTTACATCAGGGAAAGCTTGTGGTTATGACAAATAAGCCATGTTTAAGAAGAACAGGTAAACAACATTATGAATCTGCCAAGACATCTCCCCACAATTCCTCACACTTTTCAATACTCGATTTCGTGGACACATCTCAGTTGGTACCCGACAGCATGGAGGTTTGCTTCCCGGGGCCTCGGTATGGTGTGAGGAGCAGCATGTGTGAGTGTACAGTGTAAACAGGAAGTTTGAACCAAAAGAAGAGAAAGAGACTCAATTGAAGCACTGAAAAAAACAGCAACAAATGACCCTTTTATATTTCTTTCTTTCTTTCATCTACCATTTCCTCTTTCACTACTCTACCCTTCTCCTCCCCCTTTCTTTTTTTTGTATCTTTCTTCTCTTTCCGCCACTGTGAGGAAAAAATAAAGGTCCTGTTATCTCGAAATTTCGAGATAGTAAGTCCAAATTTCGACTTTCGATGAAGTTACGGTGCTTTTATTCTGAAATTGTATTTGATGTTGCGAACTGTTTCCGCTTCCGGTTGCGGTCGAATCAGACGAGTCATTGACGATGTAAGTCATAGAACTGTAACTCTGAACCTATGTGGCGTAACTGTTCCGTTTGTAGTTGTAGTTTTGTCTCGGAATCTATTGGCTAAATCGTCACAAATATCCAGTTACACACTTACAGCAGCATCCTCATAATTTCTCATTAGAATATACACTACATTACACAGTTGAATAATATGTTTTGTTGACACATAAAGGGAAGCTAGAAATATGGATCTTTACAAAAAATATCTTTGGCTGTTACTGTTAAGTCTTGTTCTTTGATTGTCAAACTTTTGAAAAATGTATTACTGTACTGTTACAGTGTATATGGTGCCAACTTTTACAGATGCATATTTATGTAGCCAGTACTGTGTAGTCATGTTCTTTTATTTACAAAAATATCTTTGGCTGTTACTGTTAAGTCTTGTTCTTTTACTGTCAAACTTTTGAAAAATGTAACCATATGGGGCATACTGTTACAGATGCTTCTATATGTAGCTGCCTGGGTTATGCCTATGATGTTCATTTTGTGGTCTTGGCATTTTCAATTAAGAAGCAGGAGGCAGCACTGGTTCTCAGGTCTTCACTTTTGATCTGGTTAAATATATCAAAAGTAACAAAATCATCAACTTCTGGTGTGGTTTTGTGTGTTACAGTTGTAACTCTTTGGGTATAGTTCAGCTTGTGAAATTGTGTGCTGATGATCAAGCTGCACAGTTACAAAAAAGAGATCTGTAGCTCCAATTTCCCTGCTTAATCCTATTTGAAAAAAAAACAATTCAATATTTTCCAAGGTGCCAGTTGTGTTATGTATTTGCACTAGTACGGAGAGATGAGATGCTTGAAAAAAATGTATAACAACATACATTAGCACAACAGCTTGTGACCGCTGAAAGCGGCTTTCAGTGTCACTTTCTTGTAAGAAGCAGCTGTAAGGCTATATAGACATGGGGCAACAAAAACATCTGCCCATAACTTAAATCTCATTTCCATAGGCCTGTACTTCAGATGGCATTTACAATGAACAATTCAGGACATAGATATATACAATGGTATACCTAGCTGACACTACTGTTTCTCATAGCACAAGCTTCATTCCCCCAGCCCATCAGTAATCATTTGACGAAGTCTTAGATAAAGGTCTGTAATTTCATACACATCATCAGACATTGCCAGGTTGTGCTCTGCCATAAGTTCCACACACAGGTGAAACACGTCCTCATCACAAGGACAGTCCTTGAAACAACAATCCTCTCGGCATATTTCTATTTTCCTTTCCTCAGCTGGCTGCAAGCAATTCTGAGCCCCATAAAGGTTGGGAACTGCATACATTATGGAGGGACGACCATTAGGAGCCCGAGGATTGTTTTTTCTTCTTATGCGATGGTCATTCCAGGCAGTTACAACTTCATCAAGCTCCTCCTTTATAATGGACAGAAAAAGAGTGAAAATGTTTGTTAGAAAATAATTTGTGTTTTATGCGTATTATCTCATAGTTAGGGGAGACCAGGGATGGTTGTATCAAAGGGATGGTTTTAACAGCACCACTTTCACCAAGAACGGATGACCTAAGAGTCATGTGATCAATCTAATGTATGACTTCTTCTTTCCTGACTTTGCATATGAAATGTCATATCTAGAAGTATGCAGATTTTACAGCAACAACACAGATTTTCAGGTAAGACAAAGAGATTTGGTGGACGTAACATAAAGTCTATATTTTGATTAGTACTGATACTGTTGAAGTCAGAATTGTTTAAGATTAGAGAGTAGTCACTTAAGGTAAGATGTGACACTTTTCATCTGCTTATTTCAAACCACCATGCTGCTACAGCCAGCTATACATGGCTGACAGGGGTGGGGATGGATGTAACATTATTTTAATCTAATTAACCCTAAATTGACAACTACACACACACATATTTTTTGCTCACTGTAATGTTTCTGTATTGTAATTATGACCCAGACGAACAACGACTTGATGCACTGCAACAGGCTTTTATTCCGAGCTGTTCATGCGGTCTTGCTGACTGACTGTGTATATCTTGCCACAAGGTGGCGTGGTTCTACTGTGAACATCACACTCACTACATAGCTGAAATATTGCTATTTGTAGTAGACAAATAAGGGTACGTTGTATCACATGTGAGAGCTCTAAGTGTTACAATCGTCCCCGGTCTCCCCTACATCTGTGTTGATACTGTATAAATAGGTTTTTAGGATACTGTACCTGTATGGTATTTTGGAAGCAAAACTGGATCAGTGATTTGTCAATGAAGCTGTCAACGAAACAGCCATCTGCTTTCAGCTGGTCGAAATGGTCCATCCAAAACTGGGCGCATTCACTTCTCAAGGTGCACCACCAACGTTCAATCCTTTGATTTCCAGTACTTGGACCTAAAGTGACACACTCAGGACCTTTCTCATCCTCACTGGTGTGCAAAAACGTTTGCATTGCTGCAAGCTGGGTATTCTCTGTACCGTGATCTAACCGGATTTTTTGCGGACATCCATTGTTTTCTGTCACAGCATCTATGAAGTAACCTGCGATAATACGAGGGTCATTGTTGGTTTTGTATGCCTCTAGCCACATCATTTTTCTCGAGAAGCCATCTATGCAACCACTGATGCATATTCCATAAGGCTTTAATTTGTCGTATCCATCTATATGCCATACATAGTTTGGCCCACGGCTGACATACATACGCCGTCTTAAACGGTTGCGGGCCCGCAGATCAACCCCATTCCCGTCCATCAGTTGCATCAATTGACCCACAGTTTCTCTGTCCGTAATTATCCCGGCCATCCAACATTTCTGGTGCATCCATCTGTAGCCGTGCAGTTTGCCAGACGTCTGTAGCTGTTGGTGAATGAAGGATGCTACCTCAGCTTCATCTGTTTTATTTATTCTCCGCCAAAGTTGGTTCTTTCGTAGCTTTCTCTCTAGGGTCCGGAGGCTTAGTTTGATGTAATGCGATTCCTCCAAAACTACTAAAATTTCACGATTTGTGAATCCACGTCGAAAGTAGTCTTCAATTATGGTGTCCATTTTGATCTGCCAAGCTTCGTCTCATTCACTTGCTAATTACATGACAAACACTTACTGACAGTAAATGCACTTAAGAACATTGACTACAACTACAAACGGAACAGTTACGCCACATAGGTTCAGAGTTACAGTTCCGACCGCAACCGGAAGCGGAAACAGTTCGCCACATCAAATACAATTTCAGAATAAAAGCACCGTAACTTCATCGCAAGTCGAAATTTCGACTTACTATCTCGAAATTTCGACTTACCATCTTGAAATTTCGACTTACTAAGTCGAAATTTCGACTTACTATCTCGAAATGTCGACATACTATCTCGAAATTTCGACTTACCATCTCGAAATTTCGACTTACTATCTCGAAATTTCGACTTACTATCTCGAAATTTCGACTTACCATCTCGAAATTTCGACTTACTAAGTCGAAATTTCGACTTACCATCTCGACATTTCGACATACTATCTCGAAATTTGACTTACCATCTCGAAATTTCGACTTACTATCTCGAAATTTCGACATACTATCTCGAAATTTCGACTTACCATCTCGAAATTTCGACTTACTATCTCGAAATTTCGACTTAGTAAGTCGAAATTTCGAGATAACAGGACCTTTATTGTTTCCTCACAGTGGCGGAAACGGGCTTCCATACTTTCCTGTCTTCCTTTTCCAGTCCCTCTCTGATTCTTTTCCTTCCTTTTCATTCTTCAATTTCTCTTTCTGTAACTTTCCCGCACTTCCTTAAGTTATCACCTCTTGTTTCTTTTCTATATATATATATTTTCCATTAACTCCCTTGCAGATGTGACAACTCTTTCTCTCTCTCTCTCTCTCTTCTGCTGCTCTTGCTCTTACACACACACACACACACAGCTGTATGTAGTTTGGCAGTGTTGGGCAGAGACGCCTGCAGGCTGAGGTCATAACTCTGGGAAAACAGGTGGTAGACTGATGCAGGAGAGAGAGACGCATACATATAGACATTAATGCGTCATATACACACTGAAATACACAAACGCATTAATGCAGATACGCACATGTGGTCTATTCGGTTTATATTGTCTCAAATCTTTGCAGTCACTTAATAAAAACACACAAAATATCCGTGAAAACAAAGAAGATAAGCAGACCATTTATTTTGTGGTGATACAGTGGAGAGATGGGATTGGAGGGTGTGCGAGGGTAAAAGTTAAAGGGGAGGAATGCCCCTCTCTGTCTCCATTAAGCAGTGTTACAGTAAGTGAAATGGGTCGTAATCTGCATCACTTTGCTGTAAAACACACGAATGCCTTTTAATGCTCTGCATCTCTTCACTGAATGTACTCCTATAAGCTGATGGAAATCTACCGTCGCTCCATTTAAAATCTTTTATGATATTTTTCTAAAATTATTCTGGGACTATATGGACAAAAACGAATGGGCAGCCAATGCCCACAAACGTTTGTGTTGTGTGAGGCTGTTTTTCCTGGTGGGCCTCAGAGCGCCATCTAGTGGGTTGCAGAGGTACTGCCAAATGGCTGGATTCAATGGAAAAGTTACATATTGGGGGGGGGGATTTATCACACTAGTTATGTTGAATGCATAAAAAACGTCAAATTAAAATGCTTGAATTCAATAATGACCCGTTACAATGACCAGTTACATGAGAATATCGCCACGCAAATCAACAAACGTGTTTAGCCACTGTTCAACCCTCGTACAACGGTTTGTATGATGAATTAACACTCCTCAGGTTTCGTGCGTTTCCCCTTCGAAAGCCGGCAACACGTGGCAATTTCATCGTGTATAGTCTTTTCAAAATAAACTCCCGTCTTCACAGGAAACAGCTCGGTTAGGTTTAGGTTTAGGTTTACTTGGTTAGGTTTAGGAAAATATCGTTGTATGGTTAAAATGACTTCGTAAGTGCCATTACTGAAGTACGCAAGTTACGAGATAAATAAATCAACGTTGACTTCTCGTTTCACTCTGGAAACGAACAGCTTTTGCGATCTTTATACTTCATCGTTGATGATTACTTAGATAACATACAAAGTCATTCCGTGGGATACCTACGAATTACGGTGCGTTACTTATCGTAGGTATAGCTACCAATGCTGGATGAGAACAGTCTGTACTGTTTTTTTAAGTGGGCCTTAAGTTACAAAAGGTCGAGAACCCCTGGACTATACAGTCATTCCCAAAGACTTGGGACTTTATTAGGGTCGCCAAATATTAGCGGAATTTCTTCCAGGCAACATTTATATCTGCAGTACACTTCTGAGCCACATGAAGGTGCCTCATTGGGATTTTCCAAACGTATGCCTCCGCTAAAGGGCTGGTTTACCTACTCAAGATAATACATGTTGAAGCAAAAATGGCATTGAAAATGGTCAGTAACATTAATTTATGCACAAATTTGCAGTTGTCATGATTTATAGATGAGGCCTGTTGTGAATTGGGTCACGGTGGTTTGTCCTCTGAATATAGTCCTCTGGTCTAGAGTCTAGACCAAACCAGCTGTTATAGCAGCAGATTAACGCCCATGGTTTAGGAATGACATGTTCAGTTACCACACATGGATGTCCACATACTTCTGGCCATGTATCCTAATATCTGGTGGAAACAGGTAGGAAACAAAGGGCAGACTCAAATGACGTGTTGCTTTGCAATACTTCAAACTATTTAAACAATCAGACAACATAAAGCGTGGTGAATTTGGTCTATTTATTCATGTTCTTCCTGTAATTACATGATTGTGCTGCTAATGTTTTCAGTGATGTAATGCTGAAAACAAAAAGATGTGCATACTCTGACCTTCACTGTCATTGTACAGTAAACAGCCACAGATATCAAAAAACAATAACTGTGCCTTCAAAGATTTCTCATCAGATTAAAAACAATCATATTTGCAGCCTCGCCTTCATGATGATGATTAGATGAATACACTTTAACCTCCTTGAGAATTGGCTAATGCAACAGTCTGAGGTCGAGCAATGAAGAATGCACTGTTGGTATAAAGGGACTGTGAGAAAAACAAATACATATTGAATATTAATGAATACGAAATAATATGCATGCATAAAATATAGTTCAAATAAAGAACATGAGCTGCAGTATAACTTACAAACGACATGTTTGTTAAACGATAAAATATATACGTCAGGTCCACTGACGCTGCAATGCTATCTTACATTCTCAATCTGTGGTTGTTTCAGTTGAAAGCTCCGCAGAAGGCCAGTAAGTGGACCTTGAGTCAAATTAGTATTTCTCTCTCAAACTACTATTTCCAATGTCCTTCACCCGCCACTATTAAAGATTATTTAACATTAATTAATTTTCCATTTAATATATAAATATGACAAACTACTGCAAAAAAACATGTTCAAATAATTTACAAAAAAGATGTAGAAAAATATGAATAACAATTAGCTTTCAACAAAACACTAATCTTGAATGTTATTTTAGAATATTTCATTGTATACATTAATATAATTTACAGAAATAATTTTGTGCTGGGCTGGCACTTACTTACTAATTCACTCATTTGAATTCCTCACATGCATCAAAACACAAAGGCCACATGACAAAAGATGAAATCACTTCTCATGTCATCAAATCTTTAACCTCATAATGAAGTTTTCCACACACGACATCATGTTTTCTTTTTTTTGTTTGACATTTAACTCGACGGAGGAGTCTGTCATCCTTCACTCTGTTCATTACACAGAACAGAGAATTAGGAAGAAAAAATACATACACATCACGCCACTGGAAAATATTGCTGTGCTTTTCCTCCCATGGAACTTCTCAACACTTGGCTGTGTGTGTGTGTGTGTGTGTGTGTGTGTGTGTGTGTGTGTGTGTGTGTGTGTGTGTGTGTGTGTGTGTGTGTGTGTGTGTGTGTGTGTGTGTGTGACGTCGCCAAAGCAGGTGCTTTCTGTCAAGTGTTCAGCTTGCACAGAGGAGAGACTGTTCAGTTTTAAGAAAGTTCCACCGCGTGTGTGTGTGTGTGTGTGTGTGTGTGTGTGTGTGTGTGTGTGTGTGTGTGTGTGTGTGTGTGTGTGTGTGTGTGTGTGTGTGTGTGTGTGTGTGTGTGTGTGTGTGTGATCAACGTGGACCCCAGTCCAGTTTGTTTACAGTTCAGATATCCAATGTACGTCATATCACATCTACAGAAATGCATCGCACTCACAAAATATAAACAAAACTCAGAGGCCTAAACGACATTGATCAAAATGGGGCATATATTCATTTAATGTTGAATATGCCTGCTCCCCAGAGGATGATCCCTACTGATTTTGCCGAACCCCTGACCTTCCCTCTGACACCACCCTCTGGAAAAAAAGTTCCACAGGAAATATCACGATCTATAATCCTCCAGAAAAATATTCCCCCTCCCCTGGGGATGCACTCTTCCTCCTCTGTGGTGTGTTTTTTTTGTTTTTTGTTTTCTTTTCAGACTGCAGCGGTAATTGGAAACGACAACAGGAAATTGCAGAAATCCGTCTAGTATAGGGGGAAATATTACAATATACGGAGTCGGTAAATTCCCTCGGACGCGTTACGGCAGCAGCAGAGACCGACTTGTCCCGACCGTTTACAGCTGCATGACAAACCTGTCTGCGTGTGTTTGTGTATGCACGTATGTGTTAGAGGGAGAGAGAGGGAGAGAGAGAGAGAGAGGGGGGGGGGAGAGAGAGAGATCTCTTGACCCAGAAATTCCCTTCTTTCTCTTGTTCTTCTTCTTCCTGTGTAATCAGCACACGCACACACACAAAATGAACACACTTCCCACTAATCAACAGCATTGCAGATGACAGCTACTCAGCACCTCCTCCTCTTTTTAATTCCAATCTGCTTTATTGGAATAACATTTTTTCCGAGCGGAGAAGAAAAGTAGAAGAATGTAGAAGAATGGAGAAAGTGACGGTGATAACATCCGCGGATAAAGGTTTTCAGTGACCGATAAAGGTAAATATATGAAGAATTAATATTCCCTGTCACGTAACATTATTTGTGTTGGAATATTGTATAGAGCTGGGCGTCAAACTCTTTTTTTTGTTTGGGTATCAAACAAAAAAAAGGTATAAATGTCCCGTCAGATTCTTAGTCGTAGCTAGTAGCACTCTGCTTCGACTAGCATTCGCCAATACCTCCTACACTCGGCCGACTCGTCACAAGATGTGTAAAGAATCGTGACTTTGGTTTGGTGTTCGGCAAACAACTGACACATTTTAGAGGGTCCTTGAACGCACCAACAAGAAAAGTTTATTTTGTTCCTTTTGTTATGTTCTTGTGATAGTACAGTTGTTAGCAGTGCCTCGAAAACTCTCTGTTCCTGCATCAGGACTCTCCGACATCTGTGTTTTGAGAGTTGGCTGCTGAACAGCTACTTTTATCTTATATATTTTTTTTAAATCAATCAAACAATATTCACTTCAAATGTTTCACAGCAACCACATGTGGGTCTCATTTGTTGTCTGGAGTTGATTTTTCAGACACAACATCTCATGACTGAGATGTTTTTTCAGCAATTATCAATCAAATCGCAGATGGCCGAGCGTCCTTGAATGCAACTCTGACAAAAATCCGAACAGACCAAAACAAAAGTGAACTCATTGCCATTTTAAGATAAGATCTACCTCCAAACTTTTTTTCCGTAGCTTTCAACCGCAGCCCGCAGTCGTGGCTGACAAAACATTTTCACTTCCGCTTCCATGTTGTTATTGGTTTCATCTGTTATCCAATCGGATGTCTTGAACCTGAGGGATGGTGGGTAAGTGGGCGTGGCTGTGGTTCACGGTGACAATGACAGCAACACCGGCAGCAGATCAGTTTATGCGTAATTTATTTATATTGTTCTCTTCCGTCTGTCTCCTCGTCTTCCCTTCTCGTTGAACAGAATGAAGGAAGAGAGAGGGAAGGCTCGTTAAAAATATAAAAGCCCTCCATTAAAAATGTACGCCACCGTCTCTGTCTCCCTCGCTGCTGCCATTTCACATTTGGGAATCCAGGCAGTGATGAAAGGCGCTGAACAGAACCAATAGACGGAAAGAAAGACAAGAGGCAAATAATAAATAAGGGAGCAAACAGACGTATGGACGGATAGACGCTCAGTTTGAAACACACACACACACACAGTGAATACACACGCATGCAAACAAGGGAGTTGACATTTTGTGATATTTGCGTGGAGCGAGACGGGAGTTTGGCATACGGTGGGAGAGACCTCGCTGTCAGCCAGCTGGATTAACAGACAGACAGAGGTAGGGAAGAAAAAAATCATAATCTCGATGATTTCGGTCAATATTGAGATCACCGTCAATTAAGTGGATTCCTCATTGACTTTGGAAACGTCATGCAACATTCTGTAGCCTACATTTTAAAGTGTAATGCATCAATCTGGGGCACTATGAGAGCAAAATGAAGAGGCCAGATCTATAAGAGCTTTGTGCTCTTGTAAACACTTTAATCATGAACACATTGCTTGTATAGATATGAATGTGCTGACACGGCAAAACAAAGTCCCAGCCACATAGCATTGTAAAAGGGCACCGCTGTAAAGGAACGGGGTGCGCTGGATTCATATATCACAAGGACAAAAACGGGAGCGTCATTGCGAAAAGGGATGCTGCACAATAACCTTTTAATGTCCATTATTCTCTTCTCATAATCGTTGGAAGCCAAAATTGGATTTTGATTAATTGCACAGCCCTAGACTGAGAGGTTCGGTTCGGTATTCATGATCTGTTATAATCTGCTCCGAATATGAACACAATATTCTCAAAGCGTTCGCTGAGTTCCCAAAAGAAGAACCATTCTTATATACTCAACAGACCCACAACCCTAAGGGCTCCAAAAGGCCCACGCTCACTGTCAGTTGGTTTTAGTAATCTTATTAATCACAATTTCTTTCAGGAAATTAGCACCAATATTAGCTAAGGCAGTCTTTTTTAAGGGCCCTGTGTCAGTTTAAAGACCTTTATATATATATGCATTCTCTCTAATGTCCACCAGGGGGCGACTCCTCTGATTGTATAGAAGTCTATGAGAAATGACTCTACTTCTCTCTTGATTTATTACCTCAGTAAACATTGTAAACATGAGTTTATGGTCTCAATCTCGAGTTTCAAGTCTTCTTCAATACAGCATGATGTTCATTTAGTACATTATGGTCCATTTAGAGTCAAACAGACCATAAAGAGGAGTATGCTTTAGGGCGGGGCTACCTTCTGATTGACAGGTCTCTACCACAGACTCGTCTGGTCTGGGAGTTGTCCGAGTTTTTTCGTCGATGAACTTTAACCCTCTCCCAGTGTGTCTTCACTTCTTGAATTAGGTAATTGGTGAGGGCAAAATAACCAGACCCCTGTGATCATCACACCATTAAAGCCCCCCCCACACTGCCATTGGGCTTCCTGTTGTTCAAAACATGTACGCAACATTCATGTACCACCTTGTACAGAGACATATCTATTATTATTCATATCTGGCCACTGTCCTGCTGATATGTTCAAAGGAAAAAGCCCAGGAAAAGGAGGGTGAGAGAGAGAGGGAGACCGTTCTGAACCGCAGGATGCCACGAGAAAACTAGCATCGCACACACACACACACACACGCACACACACACATATGAAGAGAGCCCATTTTGTGCCAAAACAGTGAGTCCCTGCTGGAAGCTGCTCGGTGTTCTGGGAATTAGAAATCCCACAATTAAACATATGGGCATTAAGATAATTGTCAGTTGTTGTGCTGTCGCGTGTACATGCGTGTGTATGTGTGTGTTTGGGTGCGTGTGCATGCGTGTGCATGCGTGTGGCAGACAGATGGATAGGATTCAGCCAAGCACACAAACACACACACACACATGGAGCCCTACAGTATTTCCATGATAACACACATGGAGTTCCAAAAAGAAGAAAAAAAAACTAACAACTAAAAGTGTAAATATACATGTCAGACATGCAGATATGAACCTGGACTGAGACACACACACACACACACACAGATACACACAAGTGTAGGCAGTCTGGAGGAGCAGAGCACAGTTTGCCCATCTGAGTTGTATTGTACTGGAAAAATGGAGAGGACATAGAGCGTAATTGTGTGTGTGTGTGTGTGTGTGTGTGTGTGTGTGTGTGTGTGTGTGTGTGTGTGTGTGTGTGTGTGAGAGAGAGTGTCAGATGGAGATCAGTGCCTTAGAAAGGCAGAGGATGCCCTCAGCAGGCCAATTACAGAACTACAACATTTGGAGGGGAACGACATGACTTTATGTGGACTATTCCAGAGTGAGATCGATTTTCCACTGTTGGTTTTTATGACCATCTAATTTGGTAATTGTTTTGCAGTGTTGGAGAGTGAGATCTCTCTTCCCCTCCTCTGGTGTTCTCACATTAGGATTTATACAAAAACAATTAGATACAATTGGTTGTAGTCACGTAACATTCTATTGGCTTAAAGTGCAACAAGGAACAATAAGATTTAGTAGAAGGACAGTTACTTTCTTTTAAACGGGACAAAATGTAAAACCAAGCTAGATAGATAAAACATAATGTATGTATTTTAAGTAAATAAGGGACTTAATAGGATTAATAAAATACTTGTTAACAACGTGCCACTACCGAGGGTACACAAGTCAAAACAAATGAAGCTGTTTTATTTACCTAATTTCATGTCCATTAATCTCTCCATTGTTTCTCCATTTTCATAACAATCATTTGTAAAACACTTTGAATTGCATTTGATTTCTTTGAAAGGTGCTGTATGAACAAAACTTGATTGATTGATTGATTGATTGAAAGTCAAGTTTTATGAATTATATCGCACACAATAAAAAATGTTGCCACAGTTTGAACCATATTTTCTTGTTTTTTTTGTTTAAATATTTACAAAAAAAATAAAAAATTCCAACCAGCAAAATCCCTGTAAAATACACCATGAACACACACGCACTCGGTTATTTAGAGTCAATCCCACCTACACCGTCCTGCTGCCACTAATACTCACTGGAGCACCAAATGTGTATCGGAAGACCTGCAGCCACCAGGAAATAACCGGTCAGAGGAGAGAAGACAGCATTCAGAGACACTGATGCTTTTTTAAGCGTTATCCTTTAAAGACGGAAGGACAAGACAAAAGTAAAAGGACAAAGCAAAGAAGAAAGTATATGACCTTTTTCAAAACTGTCATAAATAATAATGTCATTGAACGCAACCTAATGTTAGTCCAAGGGAGTTGAGAGCCAGCAGTTCAGACCTGGAAGAGGCTGGACTTCAGAAGATGCAGAGGGAATCAGAGCAGAGCTGCTTGTTTAGATATAAAGATATGAATAATCTCTCCATCTCTCTTCTCTCTGTTTTCCAGGGGGGCTCTCACAGAGAAGACGGCAGCGGCGGGGGCCCTCTGCGCGGCGCACACTCGATGGCGGGTCAGGGGCCGGGGCCTCAGCAGCCGGTTCAGTCGGCCACGTCGCCGGACCTCAACCAGCCCGACCCGTACCGCGGTAAGACCCGCCCTGCTTTATAAACACCAGTTACATAGACACACTGACACTCGGACAATGTCAGCATTGTTCTCCTTCTTTGTTTGTTTCTTCTTCACATAGACATTTATTAATTACACATTTAAAAAAAAGTAACTCCATCGGTGTGTCCGTCTCGTCTTAGTGAGTGAACGATGATCACGGAGAAGAACAAACAGTCGCTGGTGGAGAAACTGTATCAGCATCTGTTGTTTTTGTTGCATTCGTGTGTTCCCATTTAAGCACAGGCATCCCACTGGTATCCCATCATGCACTTAGGCACACACACACAAACACACACCAGATTCCAGCTCCACATAGTATAATGATGATAATAATGATTAAATGAGAACTAATGAAGAGGAAGCAAAGGAAGAGAAAAGTCAAAGTGGAATTTGCAGAAGTGGATGAAGATTAAGAGGAAGACGAAGTGCTGAAATGAAAAAGAAAGTCAGGAAAACAAAGAAGAGGAAAAGAGGACGATGAAGAAAGTGGAGGTAAATGATGAGAAAGAGGAAGAAGACAATCACAAGTCAGAGGAAGCGGAAAGGGAAGAGCAAGAAAATGAAGGAATACATGGGATGACTACAGAAGAAGAGCAGATGAGGAAGAAATAAATAAAAAAGGAAGAGCAAGAAATCAAAGAATAGAGATAACAGAAGACCGTTATTTAAAAAGAATAGGAGGATTAGGAGGGAAGAGAGGAAAGAGGAAAAGATCAAAAAGAGAACGGAACAAGGTGATTAGGAAAGGCAACGAGGAAGAAGATGTAGAAGAACGAGATGAAGTGGAAGAAAAGGACATAAGGGAAGACAAGATGAAATGGAGAGAAGGGAAACATTAAAAGGAATAGCTGGAAAAATAAGAGAAACAAATGACAAAAAAACAGTGAAGACGAGGAAACTATTTGAGAACAAGGATCAGAAAGTTGACGCGTGGAGTCTGGTCTCAGCTGGCGAGAAAGAAAAGAACACCTATAAATATATATGTGTGTGCGTGCGTGTGTGTGTGTGTGTGTGTGTGTGTGAGTGTGTGTTATATGAATATGGAGGAGAAGTGCATATGAGCGCGCTGTGGAGCAAATTAGCCCTGAGCTCGTTTTTTTAAAGGCTGAAAATGAGTCTGCTGGCAGGGAAAGTTCAGCGAGCAGCAGCCAGAGCCAAGTGTGTGTAATGAGGTGAGAGAGCGAGAACACACACACACACACACACAGTTGAGTGTGTGTGGAGGCTGTAAATAGAGGGCATTAAAATGGTTTTGGCAACAAACACTTCAAACTCGGTAGCAGAGCTGTGGTTTCCCCCTCCCAACCTCAATTTCAAAATAATAATAAAGAAGTCAAGATTTATAATTTATTCCTAGTATATTGTGTATACATTCATGAGACATTTTATATATTTTATACTCTCTTTCAAACTGCTTTCATCTCTCTGGAGCAGGTTGAATGATTTTATTCTATTTCATTTCCTATAATGATTAGTGAATTTATATATTTCTAACATTTAGAGAAAATAATGCGACGTGTGCCACAAACTGCCACTTTGGGAAGCCATATTAACCCTAAGAAGGAGGAAGGAAAAATGTAGATTTAATATTGCTTTTTTATTTTTTCTTCCTGTAGCTGTTCCACAACCATACGCAAAATATTTTAAAAAGCCCCTGAAAACTTGGCTTCAAGTGTTCATCGTCGCTCCAAAACATTGAATATTCATGACTGCATAAGCGACGCCTTTAAAGACGCATCTTTAGGTGATATTCATTGAGTTTAACAGTCAAAAACTCAGCTAATCCGCCTCGGCAGCATTGTGTGGGTGTAGTTTGATTGGATTTGATTGACAGTGACCAAACACCTCAACATCATCTCACTCTGATTATATTTTTATTTCATATTATATCTTGATAGGAGACTAGGATTTATAGAAACATAGCAATTACATAGGAAACTGCTCCGTCTTTGGCAGGAAATTGTCTTTCAGGGTCCTTGATGACTTGCAGATTTGAGCAGCTCCTCCACTTCATTTGTGCAATGCATTGTGGGACAGTAGTTTAGTCCGCATTCTGACATCTTTGGGTTTACTTCAGTTTGTCACTTTTGCAGAGCGAACAAACGTCTGCCTGGAGTCAGTATGTGCCACACACACACACACACACACACACACACACACACACACACACACACACACACACACACACACACACACACACACCAAGTCTCCTCCAGTGACATTCAGAGGCACAGAGACACTTTTCACAGTTTAAATCCTCTTTTTTTGTAAATGCGGCTATTTGTGCACAAACAACACAGCAATTGTATGGAAAGAGCCGCTGGCACACAAACCAAACACAGGCCGTCACTCAAAGCTGCAGACAAAATGCCTCCAGTCAGGCAGACGGAGATTCAAAATGGCCGATCGTTGGTCGTGTGTGTGTGTGTGTGTGTGTGTGTGTGTGTGTGTGTGGGAGTGTTTTCTGTTGACTGAGAAGTTGGCAGCGTCCCAGCGACGGATCCATACAGACGTCAAATAAAGACGGCTGTGTTCGGCTGAGGAGAGCGGAACATAGAGGGCACAGAGCCCCCAGCTTTACGGCTGCACCGCAACTCTCCCAACGCCGCCATCACGGAGGTCGACTGGTGAACTAGCTGTTCACAGGGGCCCCGATGCTGCATTCACGCTACATCAGCAGAATGGCAACCATGGCCATATTCTTTTAATTTATTTATTTTAACCACAACTTGCCTAAATTATCCGTTTTATCCACATAAATATGCAGTGTTTTGTGTTAGTTTTAAAAATGGGTTCTTCATGCTGTACATATTTACATTGTTATGCAATCTCTACTTACAACCTCTCTGCTCTGTGTTCAGCAGCCTGCAGTTCAGTCAAAGTGTTTTTTGTCACTTGACTGTTGGTCTCTGGCACGTCAGGATCTGGTTGCTGCAGATACTTTATTTTTGGCATTTTAAACGAGACCTTTTTGAGGAAATATCACAATTTTGAGATTAGTTTTGGTTGTTTCTCCTAATTCCAACCCTCACATCCATCATCACTGTGTTGCCTCATCCATCCCAATAGGGTTTTTTTTTGGTTGTGCAAGATGGTTGTGGATCTTTCACTCAAGTTGAACCAGTTTAAACTTTCACGAACCCTTATTGTCCCTTAATTGTCCCTTATATGGTCATTCGGACTACTTTTGAGGACAATTACTACGACAGCAATCACGTCAAATATAAGTGGTCAAGTCCAATTGTCGTGAAGGTTACAGAGACTGTCGGACTCCTAATAAACAAGTGGTCGTACATTGTATTCCTCTACGTGCCCGCTCTGACCCCTCCTCTCCTTCCTCCTGCAGCCCTGTCTGGAGGCCTTCAGGGCCAGAGCACCTCCTCCGTCGGCTCGGAGATCAAGTCGGAGGACGAGGGGGACGAGAACCTCCTGCAGGACCCGAAGTCCATGGACGCCAAGAAGGAGGACGGCGACAGCAAGGACCTGAAGTCAATTGAGAGGTTAGGATCTAGCTTCAGGTACCCCACAGACGGTCGCTTACATCGAACCCCTCAGCTGGGCTGGGACTGCCGTTGAACCCAAAACCCCTACGCGCTCAGAGACCTTCCTGAAGTCAGTCAGCATATTCCGAGGATAGGGCAGGAATTGTAAACTTGGACATTAAGTCGTTTTTCTGAAAGAATCTATAGAGATTTACTTGCCTCTACTTTGGATTGATTGACTTATACAAACATTCTTCCACCGCTGAGCGGCAAACACAGATCAGTGGTCAGCTGAGGTCAAAAGAACAGATTAACAGTGTTGTGTTTTTTTGAAGAGAGAGGACTAAAGGAAGGACTGTCAGCTGTGGGGGTTTTGGGAACCAGCCTCTGGACTTTGATGAAGTGACCAAGTGTGATGAGAAGCAGCTAAATACATCAGTTAATACAGAGACTTCTTGTATGTGCAATGTCCACCAGACATCGCTCTTTTTTCAACATGTTCACAACTACAAAACTGTCATTTTAAATATAAAGAGAGGTTTCTGGTGGACATGAAGTCTCCGGGTAGAGCCCGGTCAGTCTCTTCTTGGTCTTGAGCCCGGTTTTAACTGTTTCTCACACAACAGAGTAGAGCCCACGGTCAATGTTCCCAAAGAAGTGCTGCCTCACATTCAGAGCTGGAATAAACACCAACAGAAACATTGAAGACTTGGAGAGAGCACTGAGAGAGTGCCCACCAAAGACGGCTTCCACGAGTGATTATGATTAGGAACGACTCCCAAATTGAAAGAGTTCTTTCCGTGCTACACCCTTCCACCACGTTTCTGGGTCTGTGGTTTTTCCATAACCCTGCTGAAAAAAGATATAAAGTTCACAGAAAACAACATTGTTGGCGGAGGTGGCTAGAAGGGCACTTGGGGAACGCAGACCTTCACCAACGCCAAGCCACTCCAAAACGTAATGGGTTCTTCCTCGGCCTCTGGTACAGCCTTCCACCAAGTGTCAGGAAGATCAGGCCAGCAGTTATTCAGTTATCCTGCTGACGAGCAAACAAAGTGAAGTGAAAACACAACCTCCTTGGTGAATGTAATGAGTATTCTTGCTGTTTGGCGAGAAACAATAAGCCTTCAAAAGACGTTTTTTAACGTATTTCAAACCCACTCATTATATGGACACTCAGGCCGGCGACATTTGAAGTGTTAGAAAGATCAACGTTGGTCACACTGTTTATTTCCCGCTCTGGATGCAGCTGAGCAGCCGTCACCCCTCCATTGATATTTCTCATCTGGAGGAACATCCCAAACATATGGATCCCAAACTCAAAGATTGTACATCATGGTGGGGGTCATGATGATGATGACGATGATGATGATGCAGATAGTTTGATGATAAAGACGAGACATATGTTGCCCATGCTGTGCTGCAGAGTTTGGAAACGTATCGTCATGTGACCCAGCAACCCGTGTTGACCTTAACATGGCCCATGTTTGCGTTGTCTTTTTTAATTTCAGATCACTTGTTTTCAGCTAGAGTGATGAGTGTATATGCATTTGTGAACATTAGGTTGCGTGAAGCATTTATACAACTTGACAACTGAAAGCCTTTATGTCCATCTACAGTAAAGCTGTGTCTGAAATCACCCAAATGAAATACCACTGCCGGCCTTCAGCAGTCTATTGGATGAGCTTGTCATCATATTGGTTTGCAAGCAAGCCTATTGCATGTTTCTTTCGATCGGAAAAGTCAAATTTCACACAAAAACAACAAAGAAAGCAGAAGCACTCTTCTCACGTTAAATGAAGAAGTTGCTCCAGACAGGATTAGGACCACCGGGGCAGCACATGATGTGTGTTTCCAGGCCCTGCTCCCTGTTATTTCATCACTTAATGAATCATCTTGTGAAGCAAAAAAAAAGAGCTCTCATCCTCAAATCCTCCTCTTCCTCCTTCCTCTCCTACCCTCATCCCCTTGCTTCCTCCTCCCTCGCTCGCCCCGCTCTCGTGCCCGTCGTTGGTCACCGTAGCAACAACGACGACGAGGACCTGTCTCCGGAGCAGAAGATGGAGAGAGAGCGGGAACGGAGGATGGCGAACAACGCGCGTGAGCGTCTGCGGGTCCGTGACATCAACGAGGCGTTCAAGGAGCTGGGCAAGATGGTGCAGCTGCACCTGAAGAGCGACAAGCCTCAGACCAAGTTACTGATCCTGCACCAGGCCGTGGCCGTCATCCTCAGCCTGGAGCAGCAAGTCCGAGGTCGGTTCAATGTAGACACTCAAACGTAGACCTCACTTGTGGTTTTACTTTTATCCTCTTCTGTTTATATATTCATGTATTTATTACAACAATTTATTGTTCGTTGTGATCATGAAAACCCAAACACTAATATTCTGCAGCTTGTTGTTCAACTGACATGGTTGTGAACGTAATGAATAAATAATATTTCCATTTACACACGTTATATAAAATGAAGAAGTTGGACAGTTGGCTGTGCTAGCGATGGAGATCTATAATAATAATAATAATGCATTTTATTTGTAGCGCACTTTTCATTTTTTTTTAAATCTCAGAGTGCCATCTAGTTTAAGAGGCTCCAGTAAAACGGTCACTGATCACTGACTGCAGTCGTTCATCTAGTCGGCTGTGATGGAAAACTCTTTGAAATTTACTATAACTTAAAAAATCTAAATTAGTGATAAGAACATGGTAAAATATGAGATTTAATTTTATTCTATTTAATAAGCAACTGTAGCTGCAGTGACATTGGGATCTTAAAGATATTCTAAATGTTTTATATTCTGAAATTTCAAAACGTTTCCCTTATTTTAAATCTTAAGTTGCTTTAAGATGGAAATCAAGGTTCATGAGGTTACAAATCCAGCATGTAGTGCTGCAAGAGCTCCAGGAGAGGGCAGCAGTGGCACCTGTTGACTGCCTTCAACCTGGCTGAAGTGTTTGGCTTTTTCGGCTTCAGTCTCACTACTTGTGTTGTGACCCAGCACGGAGAAATACGTCAGTGAAAAACACAGTCAGGGATGATATCAATCTCTCTCTCTCCCCCTCTCTCCCTCTCTCCCTCGGTCCAGAGCGGAACCTGAACCCCAAGGCGGCCTGTCTGAAGCGTCGCGAGGAGGAGAAGGGCAACGTGTCATCGGACGGGGCTTCCCTCTCACTGGCCGCCGCGCACCACGCCATGGCCGATGCCTCCAACCCCCTGGGACAAATGTAAGACGCAGCAACATCTTCCCTTTCTATTCTGACACTTCATGAGCTTTTCCTCTTGACTGCATAAACTTCACCGTGTGATGAAACACATAGCGCTACCACTGTTAGGGCTTTACGCCCGGTTCACAGTGAACGCGGAAGCTTTTTTTAACCTGCTTCCCTCGTGTCCTTTCGGCGCCCACGTAAACCGAATTTGCCAAACTCGGCAGAACCGGAGGATGCTGCCTGGTTAGTGTGCTTGTTCTATGGGCCCATGGAGGAGGAAGATCCGGGTCATTTCATACTCAGAAGTCAAACAGTTTTTACTTCATGCTCCACTGAGCAACGTTTATAGGAATGAATGGGGCGTCGCCAAGAGCTGTATCCAGTTCTCTTTATCCGTCCACAGTGTGAACAGCCCGGCTCCTGCTCGTGTGATAACTGACACAGCGCGGCATCTCCGTGTCCAGTGTGAACCCGGCGTTACAGTAACACTCAATCATGTTTTCTATCTGTGTTTTTGTGCGAGTACTTGTGCCCCCTAACACCCCCTCCCTCCACCCCTCTTCTTTTATTCTCCAGGTCCAAGGTGCCAGAGTTCATCAAGATGATGAGTGACCACTTCCTCTGACAGCGTTTCCATGACAACCCGGCAATCGATCGACCCCCCCCCCCCCCCACCCCACCCCGATCTCTGGATCTCCGGCCTGACCACTCAGATCAGCCTCTCTCTCTCTCTCTCCTCTCGTCTGTCTCTTATCCTCCTCCTCACCTCCGTCTCCGTCTTCTGTCGAGAACACGAACTGCAGAGTCACAGTAGATGCTTTGGTCACCGAGTGAACTGGATGCTGCTTTGTGGAGACGTTGAGCTGTAACACCAGCGGTTTGTGGGAGCTTTTGACACAAAGTGACAGCAATGGACAAGTCTTTGCGATCACATCATCCAAGAAATTCTTCTTCTTGTACTACTTGTTTTATCAGCATTCCCAGTGTTAAAGAACAAAATGGTTCTATATATATATATATAGTATATATGAGAAAAGGAAAACATGACAAAAAACTTGTTAAAAGAGTGCGACAGGACGCGGGCGGTGAGGAGGGTACGGGTTGTGGAGGGTTGTTCAGAACGGAGCGAAACATATCACAAAGTGTTTTAAAGAGTTTTCTTTTCTTTTTTTGAAGCAACATTGCGCAGCTGTCGTTGGATGCAGCTCCGGCGCGTCTCTGACTGAATGGCAATCTTAACGCCACACTGTGGATGAAGCTGTGCCTGATCTCCTCTTGGATGCAAACCAGTCACATAGATACACACGGAGAAGCGAAGCGAAACAAACAAAAAAAAAAGTCAAGAAGTATCACAGAAGCAAGCTGCCCACTCACACGTCCCCTTACGAGCCACACCTTCCCACAGATCAAAGTATACATTTAAAAGAAAGAAGACATGAGGTGCCGAGTCGTTCGAACAAACCAATTAAGTTCGCAAGCGCTTTTTGACGATCATAGATGCCGAGAGAAAAACTCAACAGGAGAAACGGGGGCAACCCGTTCTTCCCCTTCTAATGCATTCCCTCTTAACCTGCAAACACTCACAGTAGATTGTGTGAAGAAAAATCTCAACCTCTTTGTGTATTTCTATTAGTGTTTCATGCTAACGGCCGCGTTAACTTTGTTAGCAAGTGGCTAAATTGTGCGAACTGCTAACTCTTCAGTGTGATCACATACAAAAGCCTGCAGAGTTGTACCTAAATGGCCCGTGTGTATCGGCCGGGAGGAAGAGAACACTTCAAGAATCAATCATTGAATCAGTTAATCAATCAATCAGTGAATGACTCCAGAGGGACTGAGGTGTTTCAATTACTGAGGCTAGAATTACAGAAGAGAAGCATGAAGGAAGCATCACGCAGTAATGAAAAAGTGTACTTCTAAGGAAAGACTTTTCTCGACACCTTCATCTGAGATTGTTTCTGTGGGTTTGTAGTGCGAATGCAAACATGACGACAGAAAGATCCCGAAGCGGAGTCCTTTGTCAGATATTCGTCAGCGTGCCCACAGGTCAGAGCACGCAGGAGTTCTAATCGGCGTCCAGGCCTTGGCTGAAGTCTGAGGATTGCTGGGCAGATGGTTGGGAGGACAGACAGATGACACACACAGGGGAAGAGGGCCGCACTCAGCACTGAAGTGAATTATATTCCATGTTTCAGTACATTCCCCGAATTACGATCACTTGAATCGAGTGGTCCGGATGTCCCCGAGGGCCTGAGCTATGAGAGTTTTGGGAGTCATTGAAGGGTAAGGGGAAAGGATTTAAGTGGGCCAACATCCTTAGGAGCTAGAGATAGAGGCAGAGGAGGAAGGAGCTCGTGGTCTGCATCATGGCACCGCTGCAGGGGAAGCAAGGGAGCAATCATCACGGTGAGGGGTGTGTACTTTTCTTCTGGGGGCCAAGCTGCAGTAGTCAAAGCATTCGTGTGTTGGACTCATTTGGTTCGCCCATTTCCTGGTTTAGTATCTGAATCCCTAACCTGCACCCTGCCCTGAGTAAATACCTTGGGGGACTTTCTGATTGACCACTTGATGCTAGCTGGGTGTTGCTGGGACCATTAGCTGCTACACACTTCATTGGCCTTGCAATCCTCTAGGGATGTTGATGTCTGGCAACATGTGGAACTGTCCTCTGTTCTGCATTGCATTGTAGAGACTAAAGCCTCACATCTCGTCATGACCTAGGGTTCAGACATTCTGATTACCTTTGTCTGCCAATATGAAATCATATTTGAATCAAATGACACCAGATCAGTACTTGCCCTGGTTCCTGGTGTAGAGGTTTGGAAGAACATTGACTTGGGAGTGATACCGGATCGGGAATAAACGGGATGTGGCAGTGACAAAAGTCATGACCGGGACCTTTGAGGAATAAATGCATCCAGACCAGATAGGGCAGGAAGAAGACGGTAGTGTTTATTGCATTGCTATGCATCAAGGTTTACTGATTGGAATATCTGCAAGGACGTTCATTGTTCTCTGGTGTCAATCTGAAAGTCCCCTTTCACCATCGCCCCAGTGTGAACCATCCTCAGTCCAGGCCTTTGTTTAATACCCGGTCCCAGTTCTGTCTTCTCTGCTGACCCTAGCCTTATGAGCCCTAAACCAGAGCCCCACCTAAGTGGTCCCACAGATGCAATTTGAAAATTCACATTTCTACCAATGTGCCTTTTTAGAGTTCATATCATTCGAGTTGCCAGAGGAGGACACGTACCTGGTCTTTTAATAGGATGCAAGCTTAGGGAAACCTGTTCTTAGTCGTTAGGTTCTATGCAGTCAGGTTTTTTACCAGACCTGGGAATTTAAAAAAAGCTAAAAAGGAAAAAAAAGTATTTTTTTGGATAATAAAAAAAAAAAAACTAAACTGTATTTAATGTACTGTACGCTTATATGTAAGTAGACAGCGTGATCTGGCTTGGAGCCAATGAGGCAGACGCTTGATTTAGCAAGATGAGCCCCCGCCCCCTCCTCCCCCTCAAGTTCTCCAGAACCCCAAAACCCTTCCTGGTCCAAGCCCCAGCCCCGTTTCCATGGTGAACTACGCGTCTCTTCTTGTATTATAGCTTATCAGCTTTTTATCAATATTTGATCGGCTTGTCCGTAAGCCAATGTAGTCTTCAGTACAAAGTGTGTGGTCGTATGTTGTAAAACAGATTTTCTTTTCTCTCTCTCTCTCTCCCTCGCTCTCTCTCGCTTTTTTAAGAAGACTCTTTTCTCTTATTACTTTTTCTTTGTCTGTTCTGGTTTACATGTATATTATAGAAAATGTAAAAAAACAAACAAAAAAAATTTGCGGTCTGACAGCGTTGTTCTCTGTCGATGGTCTTTTTGACGCGGTTACACTCCTACCCAATCAACAGGAAGGCACGGAAACTGGAAAAGAATCTATTTGAGTAAATCAATCTATATATAACTGTACAAAAAAGTATATACAATATATAAGGAGGGTGCCCTTTTCTGTTATTTTTTTATTTTCTGTTTGCTTGGGGAGGACTTATTTTCTCAAAGACTGAACAGGCCCCTCAGTGGCCCCTCAGTGGCCCCTCAGTGTTATCAATGACAACTCACTCTGACTAGTACGGCACCCTGCGCAGGACAAAACGGCTCCACCCACTGCTCTCTATCCAAGGCAACAACACACAGACGTTTGTAAATTGTATGCAACAAAATGGCAAACTTTACCATTATTTTGAAATTGTGTATGTAAAAGTTATATTTTTACATGTAGACTGTTGTTACTTTGTGTTTTAGAAATATGTTGTATCGGTTTTTTTGTTAAAATATGAAAAACGTAAAATTCAGTGTGTGTTGAAAAAATGTGTCACATTGAAAATGTAGTGAGGTCAAAGGTTCAGAATATTGTTTTATTTTTAATTTTTCAACATTATGTTTATATCTGTGGGAAACATTTTGAGGGTTCGAGGAATCAGAAATCATAAAAGATATATGATATTGGTTTAATTCTCCATGCCTCGTGACATTACCATTTTGAAATGTATTTTTTGCAGAGAAACGTGTAAATAGTCATAAAACATCTCCTGTGGGGTGAGGACTTGCCGGTCATGGGCGATGATGATGATGATGAGGAACTTGTTTGATTTTTCTTAGCTTCAGTCCTGTTTGTGGTCGACCATCTGAGTGTAAGTCACATGAACCTCTGAGCTCACACCGTCAGAGCCGGAGGAACAAAAGACCCAAAACAAATACATGTTCCTTTAAATGCTGATTCATCAAAACAAAGGATACCACAACTCAAAGGTATACTACCTTCTTTTGCTAAATGCAAAAATGTGTAACAAATAGAAATTGGTTATGAAATAATACTAATCTTTTTGTCGGAAACTGTTTTAGGGTAGCATCACAAAATCTATGATTTTATGTTTAGTTAAATAAAGTATGAGAAACACGTAACTGAGGAACCCAAAGAGTTAACAACAAGCCGACTCTCCTGTGCATTGGTTCTCTTCAGGACGGGTTGTACATGTTGATCAAATGAATTCAAGATTAATATATGAACATTTAGTAAAAGATTGGAACGTCTCTAATATAAAGAAGCAGGTCGTCAGCAAACAATCGTATCAGCTATTTTCCCAAAAAGATATCGGATCATGTGCAGGGCAGGTTCAGTCATTAGTTTTCAGTGTTTGCCATTAAAATTGAGCTTTTTGTCAAAAAGAAGAGCTGCTTTGAATTGGACCTAAAGGATAAACACTAGGATTGAATCTGTCGGTGTCAGTGCTAAATGTATTTTTTGCGTAATGTTATTTTTGCAATGCTTCATTTGGTATTTTCTCTTTGTTGTATAACCAAGTCATCTCCTGAATTACAGTATCTTCATCTTTATGTTACCCCTGATGTTTCTATTAGCGTTCCTTTTCCCTCCTTGTTGTACATACACACCTCATTTCTCTTTTTCAGTGACTGTGCCATGAGCTTTGTAAGCTGTTACTCTGTACCAGGTTTACTACAATAATGAGTTGAATTCAAAATGGCCGCTCCTGTCCTTTGTTTTCCCTGCAATGACAGAACCAGGAAGCATTTCTCTCTTCTCTCACCAGAGCTTACCCCATTTAAATACACCTGTGTATACTTCAGGCACGAACACCAACCGACATCAGTAGCACAGCCAATCTGCTACATTATCATCATTCTAAATTCAATCATTACAAATCACTTCAAACATGTTATACAGATGACCAGTCTGGATGCTAACATATCATCCTCTGAAAGAAAGAAGATGATCAAATGAACAGTGAAGGAAGGTGTTTTCATTTCTTCAACCTCCACATAACAGACGATGTAAGTCACAAAAGAAAATAACTATTTAAAACTCCTGCCAATATCTCGGTTTGCCTAACATTTCACTTGAGGCATTGCATATTTTTCCAGTTTCATATTCATGAATAAGTAAAAAGTATTTCTTTCTGAACCATTTTACGTTATTCTTGGGACACAAGCTTATTAAACCTCACGCGTATTTTACGTTTTATTAAATAAGTTCGTTGAAGGAATTGAAGTTCACAGGATTCTCTAAACGGACGACCATGAAAAGAAACAACTAGAAGGGCACTCAGACAACACCAAATGCCCTCTCTTGCAATGTTAATGAAAATATAATAAGTATCCGCCCCATGATTCTCATCCGCTCCAAAATGTAAATGTTCTTTCTTGTCCCATGCTACACCCTTCAACCAAGTGTGAGAACGGAGCCACGAGGTTCCCGGGATCCTGCTGACAGACAGACTGAAGACAGAAGCTCCTGAGCAGAGGAAATAAACCCACCGACAAACTATTTGATACATTTTGAGATTATATTTCTTTTAGGGTCCTAATGAGCTATTTTATAAAGTTGTATTTCAAATGTATTAGATCACCTGCTGTTATTAGTGCTCAGTGAGCCACAGTCAATGCTAGCAGTTTCAAATCAATACATTTTTGACATTTAACATTTCAGTAAATTCTAGATTTTGCGTATTGTTGACATTTTTAGCCAGGATGTGTTAGCCAAGCTTAGCACAGAGAATGCAAGGAGGGGAAACTGTTTGCCTAACTCCGAGGAAAAATAGACCTTCCAACAATTTCCAAGCCCTCTGATTTACATGTTTAGCTAACAAGCTAGTCGCCGGTCCATCCGAGAGTCCACTGGGTTTCGTGGTCGGTAGAGTGCCGGCAGAGCTCAAACCTGGCAACCCAACAAAGAGCTTCAATGCTAACCGCTGCTAAAACCACAGTGTCTCATTTTAACATTTCTATTTCTACAGCGATCCAATAAACACGTGAACAAGACAGACGTGGAGGTGATGCGGATTTTCAACACAACCTAGAAATGTGTAGGATTGTTGTGAATGTATTTGAGATGATGGATGGCTAACGTACAGTTTCTTGGAAAAGTTCAGAATTTGATTGCAGCAAATCTGCACAGCCGTTTCTGTCTCATCCCAGCTCGGGACCACTTTTATGAACCAGGATACGGCCCCACATTTTAAAAAGTAAAAGAGCAATTTAAATACAATTTAGCAATGCCAGGGAAGAATTTATTGAGACATTTAAAAAAATCATTTAAAATATCCACATGGATTACAGGACACTGGACTTTCCAACAACCCAATGAAGAATAAGCACTAATACACACATGGACACGAGGTGATGTGGACTCATCCTCTTACTCAGTTCATCATGTTCTCTCTTTGTCATTTTCAGTATTAACATCATGAAGTGAAATATATGAACTGTGGCCTTTTTTCTTTCTTCTTGTTCCTTGTGATGCAATTCAGTGAAGAGATGGAAAAGAACAACATACACAGAATGACCCTGTAATCAGTGCCTGGGCTTTTTGTTCAAGCTTCCTGTGTCGAGTGCTCTTTTGCTATGGATTAGACTTAGTGGACCGTATTATATGAGCAAATCTAAAGTGAATCTGTCATAAATTTAAATATATTTGGCTTATTGTTTTGCAGGGGCAATCCTTTTATATCGTGAATACTGAAAAGAATAAGTAAAGAAAAAAACATTCAGATTACTGTACGAGAACAGAATAACTACAATAAAATATTCCACTTTTTTTGGAAATGCTCTAAAAATGAATGATGAATTTGTTACCTTGTTGTATTACATTTAAAGATGTTTTATTTGAACCATGTGTTCAAATGAAAACACATGAGGTTTCCTGTGTGACGGGTCACGATAAGAGGCCACAGTGGGGGGGGACGTCCCATCCCAGCCGGCAAAACCGATGAAAATACAAAATATCAGAAAAAAAAAGGTTACACTTTCCCCCAGTGTTTGGCTGAGTGCCTCGAATCTGTATTACATTGTATTTTTCTTCACTTCCATTTTCTTAATTATTTCTGGTTACTGTTGTATTCTTTTACTTTTGATTATTATTGTCCTTATGGTTGCTGGTATTGTTGATGTTGTTATTATTATTATTATTACACTGTTTGTATTGCAGATCAGTGGAGGTGTTGGGGGAACAGGTTCTCCTGGGTTTCTGTGCTGAGGGTTTTATTCTTTCTCTTACCAGCCCCGCAGTCTGCTGTTTGTTGCCTGTTGGTTCCCATCTTGTCGTGATTCAATGAGGTTCATGTTCATGACCGTTCTGTAGCAATAAATGTGCCATTTTTATAATGCAGCGCTTTGAGCGCCTCTTTCTTTTCATTCCGTACAGCGGGGAGGGGAAAAGGAAGGCGTAGAGTAGGAAGATATCATTAGAAGTTCAGTTCATTTTGTGAACGTTTTTCCTCTTAAAAGAAACAAAAAGAGTGACGTATGAAAAGTAAACTGAGCAGCAAGAGATCCAAGAACCGGCTGGTTGCAACTGTGGACTTCCTTGCCTTTGTTGGGCTATTAAGATAAGTCTATTAAGATAACTTTACTGCAGCTGTTAAGGCTTGCGTCACCTCTGACCACTAATATCTGATCAGTTCGCGCTTGAGTCCAAGTTTGTGCCAAATTTGAAGAAAGTCCCTCCAGGCGTTCTTCAGATATTGCGTTAAAAATTTGACTTTGCTGCGGTCCAACACTGTAAAAAATGTTAAAGTGACAGAGTAGAACAGGATTATTTTTCTGTCTAGCCCCAGGTCTTATTAAACCAAGTCTAAAACATGTCCATATGTTTTGGATATACAGTAACACCAGTGGCGGGCCGTGCATTTTATACCTGGGCCTTCTGTGCTGTCCTGCTGAGCTACGGTTATTTGCTTCTATTGGTGTAATAATACACATATTCGTATTAAACCGTTTGAATAATACTCGTGCGTTTGGAAAATGCAGAAGCTTAAATTGTGGGAAATATAATGTTTTCGGTGGACTGCGCTCACGTAGGAGACAACGGGCTGTGTGACCTTTTGAACCCGGAACAATAACAGAAAACAGCTGAGGCCCCGCGTGTGTTCAGGGAGGCTAAGCTAAACTAGCTTAGCCTCCCTGAACAGTTAGCTGTTCCCTACTGATTCAAACAGAGAATCAAATGTCCGAAATAACCCCATGTAGTTTAATGACGTCATCCGCGATGACGGGATGCTTCGTCCTTCATGGACTACCTGGGTAGCAGGGGCATGTCAAAGAATACGCCCAACATGTCAAACTAAAGATCTGATTGGTTGAAGACTATGACAATCAACGATATCGTCCCCATTCACTTAAACTACAAAGGCTCTCTAGCGGGCATCGGGCCTCTCTCCTTACATAGAGACATAGGGGCTGAATCTGATTGGATAAGAGCTCTCCTTAAAACAAGCTGTGCTGGAAGCAGAGCAACTGAGGAAGACAGGAGCTGTGCAATGAGAAAATAAGCTAATGGGGGAAAACAATTATAATACATGTAGTGTATTTGTGAGAAGCAGAGAAAGCTTAGCTGGCCCTGATGGCCCACCACTGCGTAACACATATATCGGCATATATATATATAAAGATTAAAGCTGCTCAAATAAATGTACAACAAGTTCCTCTCAATTATGCTGTAGAAGAAGTATAAAATGGCAGAAAATGGACACAGCCAAGTTAAGAGTTGCTGTAGTATTGCACTCCGGTAACATCGTTACACTCACAATGGACTAATACAGCAAAATCGAGTGACGTCACTTGTAGAAATGCATCAGACTTCACACAGCTCCCTCTGGAGCCACAGAGGTATTTATACATCTTTTTTTTCACATTTGCAGTAGTACTCTCCAACGCCTGTAATCAGACATTGATGAAAAATCATAAATAGGTCTCCCTCTCCCCAAAAGTACCTCAAAATAGTACTGGGTGAATATTCTTAGTAGTTTTCACAGACATAAACACAGAGAGAACTATGTTGAAAGTTGGAAAGTCTGTTGACACTTTTTTTTAAAACTGATGACATTCTATATTTTGTTTGCTGTGTTCACTTCATATTTGTGTTGGTTTAGCGAGCGATAGAGATTTAGCTCATCCATAACCCTTCATAAAGCACACGACATGAAGCGACAGCAAGAGAAGGGACTTTTCTTTTAGTTTATCCTGAAGCCTGATTTATGAGAGACTCGTCTGCGAGGGTCATGAGAAAATTCCACACGGCCAAAGTGACGTCACAGCTCAGGCACGAGGTCTTCGCCTGGATTGTTACATGATTGGCTGCTGCCTCGATCTGAGGCTGTTTTTAGCTGCTTATACAGTGAATTCCTTTGCCCATGTGTTCATCACTAAAATTACAGAATACATTCATCAACATCTGAAAAGGAAGCGTGGGGATTGGATTAAGTGCAGCGGACTTTGAGTCGATCACGCCCACGGCCGACAAAACCAGCCAGACCTGCCGGACCAAACGCCACCAAACTGCCCCAGGGAAAAGAGGGAGGAGAGCTGGGGTGGAGGCTAAGCTAACCCAGCTATAGGAGCTGAGGCTACTCCACTACCCAGCATGCTGCTGGCTGTCTGAAGCCCGGTAGCTGAAAAATAAGATGGATGAAAGCAGCGGGAGGTCGGTGACTGTTGAGCCCACATCCTCACAGAGACCTGAATCCATCGTTCATCCCGGATCAAGCTGCACTTGACCGGCGGACAGCAGGACAGAGAGCAGGACTCCGGTGGAACCAACTGAATTCCGTTGTGCTTCCCATGTGTTGCATAATGACAATAAATGATCCTTGAATCCATAAATATCTGTATTGCGAGCATAGAACAGAACAATTTCTTCTGGACTACATGATGTACGTTCCTGTCTGTGTGTGTTTGCTTTGGCTGCTCAGCTTCCTCCCACAGTCCTGAAGGTGAATTGAAGATTCAAAGTGTCCCGTTGGTATGAATGTGTGCGTCAGCCCTGTGATGACACTTGACGCTAATATAAATAATTAAATGTGTTTACAGGCTTTTTGCTGGAACAAGCAGGGACAGGTTACACGTCACGTCACGATGAGAGCAACGGGTTCTTCAGGTGAAGTTAGGATGACTCATCGAGGTGGTTCCATCCGTCTGTCTGCAGGCTGCAGTGAGTGACGTCAGATCACCAATATTTCTATGATAGAACAAAACCACATATTCATCTTGAAGTTGTCTGCACCTCCAGCTTAATCCAATAATGAAGACCTTATTGCATCCTTTGATATATTTCTATGCGGATGACACAGATGTATTCCTTATGTCATTCCAACAACGTGAGCAGAAAGCTAAACTATTAGCAACATTTTCTTTTTTCTGTCTTACCTTTTCTGAAGAGACGTGAACACACATCTGCATTTCTAGAAGAACCAATAGGAACACCCTCTATCTGAAATGACCTGTGATTGGCCCAAACATCTCCTGCTATATTCTCTAAAGCCTGCAAACAGAGCCCAGAGGAGGTGCAGAAGTCTATTACGATATGATGAAAAGGTTTATGGGATCTTTGCCCATTGACGCCAAAACTAAACTGCATACTCCAGCTTCACTGTAGAAATCTAGATGTCATCTTTGACCACAAGCTTCATTTGACCACCATGTGAAGTCTTTTGTACAGTCTTACATCCTGCACCATTGCAACATTTCAAAAAACACAAAAAAATATATTTTTATTATCTATAACCAAGACTTTTAGTGTTGGAACCAGTGACGCCTGAAATAAAGCCTCCCACTTCACTACTAAGTTTGTCTATGAACCAAAAACAGAGTGATTTGATTTCGGTGTAGATAGTGCCCCATCGTGGTCTTTCATAAAGCACTTCTCACTTTCATATTTCAAGTTATTTGTGGCTTGCGTAAAGGCCTTGCCCTGTTCTGTGTGAAGACTTCTATCCAATCTCAATAAACCGAAGCATTCAGGTTCCTGTTTGTAGTCATAGTAGTATTGACCACATTTGGGTGGCCTTTGGTTGCATTCAGGTAAACAGTCCATGTGGAGAGCAAATGAAGCTGCACGCTTTTGCCGAAATGCAATCTCGGACACCCATCGGCTATCGGCCGCCGAAAAGTTTTTGCCTTTTGTTAATCTCTATAAACGGAAATCTGCATATGAATGCAGATATACAATCCTGTTGTGGACGTTGTCTCAACTGCGACTACGTTCTCGCCTCTGAAGTTGCTCGATGGACCGTAAACGGCGGACAGAAGAGGAAGTCTTGGCCCTGATATTCATTATCTGAAGGTATCTGGCTACACAGGGAATGTTGTGCGTTGTGTGGCTGTGGACTTTTTCACTTAAACTGCCTAACGCAACGCTAGAATGTATCACTGTACAGATTTAAAATATTCAAAACTTTTTCTTAATCTGCGAAGGAAAAATCTACCTTTAATTAAAGACTTTCTATATTTCCACTTGGTTTTGAGAGATTTCAAGCCAGTATTAGTTCAGAGCTACCAGAGTATATTTCTACTTCGGCATGACACACTTCTTCTGTTTTTAAAGAGGAAAAAAGATCCAATAAATCACTGAAGGGTGGAGGTCTGACCTCGACCTCCCTCGTAAACACCGATCAGCGCTCTGCTGCTTCTCATCCGACACGGCTGTTTTTTCCAGCGCTGTCGGAACATTTTTCAAACCCGTTCAGTAATATTCGATCTTTTTTTCACCCTGTTTGTCCACGTGGTTTTCCGCCACACATCATCAGGTGGTTGTTGTCCAGCTGTGGTGAACTGAGTTGTCTCGATATTGTTTGGGCTCAACGGATGTTATCAACCATCTAAAGTATCTCTCAGGAATTACATAGTTTGGACAATAACACAAGTGTGCTCTATTGGATAATTCATCATTTGCCATATTGTGGACCATGTTCATATTGGGCAATTCAGAAATATCCCAAACTACGTTCAGTGGCAATGTTTATTGATACAGCTCATTTTCTCCGAATCCCAACCAACAATATTTCAACTTACTTACAAATTTTCGGCACTTTTTTGTGGGCAAATTGTTAATGTGCAGAAAAACAAGTGGATAGAAACATGCTCTCTTACAAATTAGAGAATCTCACGTGACTTCCTGCTTTGATACTGATGAGATTGTTTTAAGCCATTTGAACAAAAGACCAACACCGTCTTTACTCTACATAACAAAGTAAGCAATAACGGCGAATATGCAGCAGAGCCATGAGCAGAATGAGGGAGAACGGCGTCGCAGTAGCAGTTCACTCTAAGCATTAGTAGCATTGGTGATATCAGGAAAAGAAACTGGAGCACAATGTTCCCCTGTGTCTAATAATGTAACAACGCTGCTGAATCTCTGTGACCTTTACAAGCACAACATCAGTGCTGTGATACTGAGAGTTTTCTGTCAACTCTCCTGCAGAACAAATCATCTCTCCTGCAGAACAAATCATGTCTCTGGCCCTGCTGTCACGCTTCCCTCGTATTTGTTCATGATAGCGTTGTTTTTTTTGTCCTCGTACATTGCTGAGTGGGGTATTTTTTGCAACTTTGGTCTTAGTCTGCAAGTTATTTTTAGGATTATGCTTTTTACATGTCTTTCATCATTCCTGAAAAATGTGTTTTCATCCGAACCACCTGGTTAAATAAAGGCTGAAGGCTGAAGGCCTTTATTTAACTTGCAGTTGGAATGACTCAAAGGACGGCAATGTCAGTCCCTTGGTTGGTCCACTGCTTAAGTTTAGACTGAAATATCTCGACAACTTTATTCTAATTGAATAGATCGCTATGGAACTTTGTATGTGCATTCATGGTCTCCTGAGGATGAACCCTCCTGGCGCTGGTGATCACCTGACTTTTCTTCTGGCGCCACCGGGAGGTTGACATTTGTGGTTTGGAGTGAAATATCTCAACAGCTGTTTCAAGGATGCATAATGCATTCTAATAACTTTGGTGATCCTCTGACTTTTAATCTAATGCCACCACGATGACAAATTTTGTCTTAAGATATTGGAAATGTTTGTTGTATAATTTGATAAACATACTGGAACGTATACTCATACAGCAGTTATGATGTCTTACAAAGAGTCACCCCTCCTATTTCGTGTGTTTTACTACGAAAGTCCAGCAACACTTGTCTATTTCTGCTTGTTTCATGCACACAATCTTTTCAAAAGAAACTAATCAGTTTAGGCAACATATGTACGTATCCATAACTGAGGTTACGTACATAACTGTTTGGGTTAAACTAACAAGTTATGTGTCAAATAAATCACCTTTGACATCTGGTTTCACATGAGGAACCACCAGCGGCCTCCTGGCTGAAAGATCGCTGTTTGCTGAACCCATCCACCTCCCTTCCTCTTCATACTTCCTCGTTCATGATTACGTGGAGAATATACAAAATAATACGAAATAACGCAGCATTCTTTTTCCGTAGGTATAGCTACGACTGTTGGATGAGACGAGCCTGCAAGTTCATTAACCCCAGGGGATGAATCTCTTGAATCTCTTGACTTTTCATAATCTGGTCAAAATGAAATGTTGTCCAACTCTTTGATTTATGGGCATTCAGCATGACGAAGTCAACAGACGAAACCAAAATTGTCTGAGTGTGTAAGGTGTGGCAATGTGTGAGGACATCGAGTCAAAATCCTACTTCTTATCTGACTCATAACTCATTCACATCTTATGAATGAGTTCAAACAATAACTCAGAGATCCACTTTAGAACACAAGGACGTCAGTCTGGATAGGATTTAAATCACAGCAGGACCAGCGAGTTCAGTAGAAAACAGTTCACTGTAGTCATCACCGGGGCCTGTCCAGAGGGCATCAGTGACCAGGGCAGGTAATGCTAAACCCCGTGCATGCCCCATTCTACTTCTACTCCATTACATTTTAGAGGACGATATCTTAGTATTTACTCCACTCCAATTAAAAACTTTCACGTTTCCAGCTTTTTGCTGCGTCTCCTTTTTAATAACTATAATAATTACCTCTGCTCCTTTAGGTCATGTCTTTGTCCGTCATTCCTGTTTCCTGTTTCCTGTCTGGCTTCCTTACTCGCCTCTCCCCTCGTTTCAGATCGCTTCACTTTCTGCCTCATGTGTTTTCCCGCCAGTTTTGATCGTCTGACCCACCTGTCCCTCGTTAGCCCTGCATTCACCTGGCCCTATGCTACTATTACAACAACTCCAGATAGGCTCCTTGGCATTCTCCCGTCGGCCACCGTCGCTCTCCTACGCGGGAGAAGTTTCAACTGGTTACAATCTGTAACCTCACAGCTAGATGCCGCCAAATCCTACACACTGGACCTTTTTAATAGTTCAAAATGAGCCTCCACCTCAAGCAACCACAACAGTAAAATCCTGCTTTTACATAAATGCACGAGTTATACTATTCTAATGTGGTGATCTGTAACAGTAACATGGGGACATTTCCCTGCATTGAGGACTTTTACTTTTAATACTATAATAATAATTTAATATGTACATTTTCCTTTTTTTTTAAAACAAGTATTTTTAAACTGGGTATTAGTACTTTTACTTAAATAAAGGTAATGAATACTTCCTCCAGTGCCTGTTGGCATCCTGTACATTCTGCAGAAACTCAACATCTTCAGGCACCATCTTCAATGTGAAGAAAATAAAGACACCTGGATGTAAAGTCCCACTGTTTAATTAAACTGATGAAGAAAAGTTTCTTTCAGGTCCAATTCTGAGGTTGGTTGAGATGAGTTTTATTCACTGTGCAGTGGAGACAGAAGTCCACAACAGAGCTGTAGACCTCTGTCTGAGAAACACCCCCAGAGACGTCTTGTTACGTAAGTTGTTGCAGCAGCGTGACTTATCAGTGTGTGAGTAAAGGTTGTGTCGGCGGGACGCTCCCATGCTGCAGCATGTTCCCTTTGAGCTGCAGTCACACCCTGAGCCACCGGGATGACACAACACCTGTCCATCTCCCCGCCGGGTGACTCACCTTCACATGAGGATGAAAAGAACTCTTCAGCACACAGCTTTCCCTTTTTGACAACACAGTGAAGTATTTATACCTCCGTGTGACTCCCATGTTTGTTTGTTTTGCCAAAGACAGTTACCAAAATTCAGCCTGATGTACTGACGTGACCTAATGACGACAGGTGGGCAGGTCAGACTACAAGGCACAGTGATTCCAACGACAATGTATCTTGTATTGCGGAACAGATAGAGTATTATGAACATATGGATTAAAAACAAATTCCCTCATGAGACGACTCACGTGTCGAACAGAGTGAGATTTTAGTTCTTCTGACATTTTTATGGTAATCATCTGCGGTGAGAAATCCACAGAGAATGCTGACGGTAGCAGAGGGAATGCTTTGCTCCACTTTACTTTGTCACACAAACTGTTTAGCTCCGGGACATTCTTGCCGTACATCACATTCCTCGGTGAGGACGAGTTAGAATAAACAGCATCACATTTGTATTGCCTTATTTGTAGTGGTGTAGATGAACTTTGAGGTCATTGTTTTCCTACTTCTGCTCCACTATCACGTCAGAGGGAAACACTCTTTACTCCGCTACATTAAACTCAGATCATTAACACAAACTATAATCAACAAATGAGGATATATTTTAGATCAAGCCAACCAGCTACAGTATATTGAATCAGCCCCCCCCCCCCTTACCAGTTGCAATGTCAACAAAAGGGAAAGGATTTAATCACAGTAAATATTTTAGAAACTACTTTAGATCAAAACTATTCAAGGGGAATGAGAACAAAGTGCAACAAGGTCAACATCTCATCACAATTGATTGTATTTGCTTAAAGTATACATTAGCATTGGAGACACACACATCATCAAACAGACAAAGCAACAGTCAGCAAAAATATGAACTCAAGAAATGATGAAGAAACATAGTTGTTATATATATGAATTGAATGAGTGAATTTAGCTTTAAAAATCAATGAAGTTTGATGAAAAAAAGATATATATATATATATTGTATAAATATATATGTATATATTATACATATATATTGTATAAATATATATATATACTGTGTATATATATTTAGGTATTTATATATATATGTACATATATTACAATGTCCATAGAACCTTCTGAACACTGACAGTTTGCTTCTTTTTCAAACCACAGCGATCAAGCTCACAAGCAACCCGATACAGAGACTCTCTGACGGACAGAAGAACTCAACGGACACTCAAACGGATTCAATAGTCTTTTCACAAACAGGCTTGTCCTCAGCAAAAGATGTGAACGAGATATTAGTGCCATATAATTACATGTATAGCCTACATATGTGTGTGTGTGTGTGTGTGTGTGTGTGTGTGTGTGTGTGTATCCTCAGTGCAACCAGCTGAATGGGTGTGTTCTCAGCTCCAGCACAAAGGAATGTCAGGCGTGGTTGTCAGTGTTGCCCAACACAAAGCAGCTCTGGGTTCAGTCTGACACCTATGGCAACCAGCGGCTGTTTTACCAACAGCAGACTCCAAACCTCCACTGTGGCTGTCAGGGCTGTCTGTCTGCAATGGGGGGGGGGGGGGGGTGGGTGTCCTGGTCTTTGGGACAGACTTCCCTCACTGTGATTACGGTCGTGATCAAAGTTTATGTTTTCATGTTTTCAGGTATCACAACTAGCCTGTCTTTAAATGACCCCAATACTCAAAAAATGTGTTTTTACTGTTTTCACCATCAAGGGATAGTTTGTGTGTTTTGTAGTGGGGTTGTATGAGGTACTTATACATAGTCAGTGTACTGCTTACAGTAGACGGTGGTTGGCACGTCTCCAGTTTGGAGAAACAGACTCCTAGAAATAAAATTACAGTTTAGCGATAGAGGCAGCGGTAGAACAGCAACCTTTGTGTTGTGAGAGGTAATATTACTGTTTTTGTCTGTGGCTTTGAAGAGAGCATGATAACGACTTCAGTTCCCCCGTCGAAAAGGTCTGAGTGACAGCAAGAAAGCGTGGCAAACATATTCTAAACATAGCGTAAACTTAAACTGATACAGATTACTGTGAGGGGTTCTGCTGCTGCCTCGGTCCACAGCAGGACCTTGCTTTGCTCCCGCGCCGGTACGCCTGTCTGGTTTCTCTAAACACATTCTCACACCAATGCATCAAATGCTCCAACTGTGACGCTCCACGTACCCGTCTAGCGTCACATTTGCATGCAAATTCAATGCTACATGCAAAAGAAACAAGAATAAATGATTTGCCAACTTGCAAATAAATATGAACTACATGCTGCACATTTTTGTTTTCACAATTGTTTATTCTTATTTCGGAATTTACTGATAGATGGAAAGAAAGACAGACAGACAGACAGACAGACAGACAGACAGACAGACAGACAGACAGACAGACAGACAGACAGACTGATAATGATAGATTTTCAGTTCCCTTCAATAAAGTATCATGACGTCAGAGAGGAGAACCACGCCTCAATGGATGAGGACATTCCTGAATGAGTTAGTTGCACTTTGGTGGGAGACTGGTGGACTCCATCTCCAAAACATGTTGTGAGGGAGGTTCACATAACTCAAAAGTTTCTCCTTGAATCTCCGCCAGACATCCCGTTTCCCTCCACTCTTCCCCCCTGCTCATCAGCAGTGAACGCGCGGCCAGGTAAAATCGACAACTACTCTGCGTGCGTGCGTCAGCGGCGTCGCGCGCGCTCACTACACGCCCAGGTGTAGCCCCGGACCCACCCACAAGGTAAACTCCTCTCGGGGCAGGAAAGTGCAGGCTGTCAGTCGGCAGCAGAGCAGCGCGGAGGGATCACTGAACAAGGTAAGAGGCTGATGATTTACACCTGGACGCTGCTCGTCGGGTTCAGTGCCGAGCTGCGGTCACAGTTTACTTACTTGCTGTGAGTTCACGGCACGTTTCCTTCGGTGCTGGAGTTAAACTGTCTGTGGTGGAGGAGCAGCTTTAGTCTGGCTGGGAAGTTCTTAGAGGGAAACCTGCATAGAGACGGTTCAATCACAGACAAGTACTTTACAGTTTCACTGTCTTAACTTTGATCGCTGTAAATCCATTAGGAAACATGTTTATACCTAAAATATTTCCTGAAAGTTTGTTTTGACCAAAAAAACATATCATGTCGCTAGAAGAGCACAATTGTATATGGAAGAGGATTAGGGTCAATATTTGAGTTCTGAGATTGAAGTCAGAATTCTGGCTTTAAAGTCACATAACAAAAAAAAAAAAATATATATATATATATATATATATATAAAAAATGTAATTGAGTTCTAAGTTTAAAATGACAATTCTGAGACAAAAGTCAGAATTTTACCTAAATGTCAGAATTCTGAATTTTCTGCCCCCCCCCCCCCCCCAATTCTCTGCTGCACAACAGAGCTCCACCATAGATCCTGTGGGACATAACGGAGTCAGTGTGAGCATACTATACGGCCCAAAGTGTGGATACCCCCGTCCACATTGGTGTACTTCTGTTCATGCTTTGGGCACTTTAGTTCCGGTGAAGGAAAGTCTTATCGCTACAACAAACAGTGTTATTGAAGACAATGGCATGTTTCCAACTTTTCAACATGACAGTGTCCCTGTGCTCAAAGGACAGCAGGCTCTACAACGGGTGATTAAAACCGCTCACAACACCTTTTGGTACCCATCTAATGAGGATCTGTGATATTGGTGACAAGAGGTGCCTGCGAAGAGCCCAAAGGATATTAAAAGACAATATCCCTCCCCAGCCACAGCCTATTCACTTGAGTCCATATGCTTCTTGCCATGTTGTGTAGTTCCTAAAATGTGCTTTAAGTCACGATAGGAATGCTATGGTCATTATATAAGAGAGAGAAATACCCAACAAATAATACCTGTTACCTAGTTGTTTCAGGTGATGTAGCGGTTTCCACACTTTGTTACTGAAGCTTTAAACTCCATCTGACTAAAACAGATGGCGCCAAACGTGGCAAATAAAATTTCTATTTTTCACAGTGATGAAATATATTGAGTGCTACTCTCAGTCAAAGGGCGAGTCTCTCTGTACTCTGCACTGTGATAAGAGGGCTGCAGAAAGGAGACTATCTTTACTTCATCTGGGCGGGTGGTGGTAATGTCACTCATATCAGCACCACATGGAGCCACTGTGTCAGATCTCTGTTAATTAATGACAATAATAACAATAACACCGGACCTTTAACCGTGGCAGGGTACAGCTGCAATGTGTTTGGACGAAACAGAAAGTCGGGTAATTGTTAAGTGTTTGTTAGCATTCTGGCGCAGTTTGATACAGGTAACAAAAAGAACACAGTCCAGTTATTGCTCCATTAATCTTTTTTTCATGAGGAAGTGGTCACTCCACTACCTCGCTAGAAAGCTTTTTGCCTCATTTAGCTTATAGTTTTAGTTGCAGAGTGCTACTAAAGGACTAACTATTCTCGCCAGGAGTTGGTGAAGAACCAACATCGAAACCCATCAACTATCGGTCTGATGGTGTTTTTTTAGCATGTCGGGTCGACGGACCGTATTTCTGGATATCCGTGCCAACACCTCCTCTTCCGTTCCCCTTCATTGTTTACAGTCCATTTAACAACTTCAGACCTGAGAATGGAGTCGAAGTTCGAGAGACGACGTCCACAACCGTATTGTTTAGAGATTAATAAAAAGCTAAACAATTGTCAAATGATAGCCGTTTGGTTCTGAGGTAACGTTTCAGCCAATGAGTTCCGGCCTCTTTTGCTCTCTCCACGGACTGTTTACCCGCGTGCAACCGGAGTCCGCTCGAACGCGATTGGTCGATACCACTCGGACAGCCAAAGGAAACCAGAACACTTCCGATACCAAAATCTTGTCCCGTTGTCTACAGATTCTGATTGATAGAATCTGTAAATGGAGATTAGTGAAGAATGTTGCAATGTGAAAGAGTACATTCGACTGTCGAATGAAAGCAGCTGGGTAGACTTTGGATGTGTGGGGGGTTAACAGACTGTCCCGGTACTGTCGTCCTGCATTCTTCTGCATGTAAAACATTGCTGAGATGCTAAAGTCTCACCGACTTCTGCAGGCAAACAGAGCAGTCAGTCATGCATGTTTAAGTGTTTTCCAAGGCCGAGGAATGCTGAAAACCCCGACTTCATATCAGCTGCTAGCATCTCCCTTTAGCGTCTTCCTCTTAATCTTCATGTCCATCTTTTTATGCTCTAGTTGTCTTTATCTCCCTCCTTCTTTCTCACTTTTCCCCTTGTGTAGCATGTCTCGACTTTTGGTTTCCTATTCTTTAATTGTTTGTAATTGTCTATTTAACACGTGGTGATGCTTGAAGTCTATGTACTGCCACACATCTCTTGACATCGGCTCATTGAACTTGATATAGTGAGTGACTACTGTATGTGCACTAGTTATGGATCTGTTTTAAATAGGTTGGAATGTGAAGTGTCATTGAGCTTCCACAGTGAGGGAAAAGCAGTTTGTGCTTTTAATTATAGATAGTGCATCAAATGTGACGATCAGAAGACCATACAGTGGGAAGATGTTGCACCACTGTGTAGTCTCTGTTGAAGGCCAAGTGGCATTCCAATTTGGTCGATTCTTTCCCTCTTGTCTTTTTATTTTGTTCTGTTTTCTGTATTTCCTCATTCCACTCTTCTACTTTCCCCCTGATACACACTGATACACACCCTCTCTCTCTCTCTCGCTCCCTCTCTTTCTGTCTCTCCGTCTCTTTAATATGTTTCAATGGGACTACATTCTTTCCCTTGACTCTCATACAGTTAACCAACCAGACCAACGAGAAAACCCAACTGTGCTCTCTGAGTTTTGCCCAGCACACACCCACCTCCTTCTTTCTTACTCAATTCTAATTAATTTCAGTTCAATTTAAATGTCCTGAAAATCTACGTACAAAAAGCAAAGATGTGCTAGAATACAGACATGTGTGAACAGAGCTGTGTAACATTACAATTTTGTCATAAAATATAAAAAATACAAATAGCATTATAAATAATAAGTAAAGTTGGTATAAGAAACTTATAACAACATTTTACTAAGATGTGTTTCGTAGTCTATTTACACATAAGTAAAGATAAGATAGCTAAAAATAGAACATTGTAGACAATGCGTTAAATATATAACAACAAATAAGTGAGCACAGTAGAACCGGTCAGTCCTCATTGTGGTTGTATTCCTTTGTATTTCCTGTCACAAAAGCTCACACATCTTGCTGCTGTGTTTGCACATTGCTCTCTTTCACCCAGCGTTTGTGGAAGCTTTTCCTTATTGGTCGTGTTTTCAAAGTATTTTTGTGTGTTCGTAATATGTTCCTGACGTCTTTGCGTTACAGGCTCTCTTGATGGCAAGGCAGAGTCTGTACATAGTCAGACTAGTGTTGAGTCAGTTACAGTGGGAAGATGTTGCACCACTGTGTAGTCTCTGTTGAAGGCCAAGTGGCATTCCAATTTGGTCGATTCTTTCCAATGTGTCAAGTAGTTTTCTTGTTGTGTTCTTATAATTTGGTTTTGTCTAACAGGGTCTGATTGTGAACAGAGTCCTAGAACCAGAGGGCTGACGGGGAATCTCTCTGGAGTTTCCCTGTAGGCGAGGGATGTGTTGTGGAGTGTGTTTTTAAGTGGTTATAAAATTTCAATGATCTTCTTTTGAATTTTGATAAATAGTGTGTATCGTCCTAATTGTGCTCTGTGTGCATTATTTGGTGTTTTCCCATCGATGCAGAGAATGGATTTGTAAAAATTGCGTTGTTGCAAGAACAGTATGCATTAGATTTCAGTGTCTGCTCGGGTGATGCCAGTGCGTGAGATGAAAATACCGCAAAGTTTCATAGTGCAGGGGTCGCCAATTGGCGGACCGCGGTCCCAGACGCCGTTGTAACCGGATCCAGGACGTTTTTATTTTGACAGAGCGCTTCTATTTTAACCGGCGCTGCGCAGCCTTTTCAGCCTTTACGGCACTCGTTCAGTGATGCAGGAAACGCACCGACCAATACGTTGCAAATCACATCACGTGATGGCAGCCCAGCGAATCAAATATGGGTATTCTGAGATGTACACACACCGGGGGAGTGACGAGGAAAGAGAAGGAAGAGCAGGAGAATATTACGTGAGTCAGAGAAGTTGTTTCACATGACGTTCTCCAAAGAGAGAAAAGTGGTCAGAGAGACCAGAGTCTTTAACCAGGAATGAACAGACTCTTATCGGTCAATTCTTCACACGGACAGTTTAAAACCAGTGTGTCTGACATGTTTGGAGACCGTGACGATAATTAAAAGCGGTAAATGAAGCGCACTACGAGACAAAGCACAACTCTTTTGAACAAACGTACCCACTCACATCTAAATGAAGACACAGAAAATAAAGATAAGAGCCCAATATGATCAGAATCCTAACGCATGAATTCACTTCACAACAATGATGTTACCAGAGAGAATAGAGCTGAAACAAGTGGATTAATAACCACAGATAAAGATCATGCTCACTCATTTATCTTTTTAGAAGATACCTATATATATATATATATATATATATATATATATATAGGTATCGAGAAAAATACAATATTGTGGCTTTTTTGACATCACTTCACACCTGAATGAACTGAATTTAAAGCTGCAGGACAATTCAGTGAAATTCATTTTTTCTAAAATTCATTACTTTATTTTAAGATGCACATTTTTGAAAAGCTTTCTATTATGTCAGTGATTCTTTAATCCAGCCCTTATTGTACTTGAAATTAGAAGAACATTTATTCATGTATTTCTGTGTATTATATATAATCCATCCAGTTAAATTTGAAAATTGAGAATAATAATTGTTGAAATATAATTGACGTGTACTTTCTTTATTTGATTTGTCAGTTGTTGACTACACAGAGACATTACTACTACTAGGCTTCTTGAATATATATATATATATATATGGCACTAAATAGCGCAAGTTAGATATTATTGTAATGTTCCGGACCTTTGCCCGAGGAGATTTTCTCAAGCTGGACCTTTTGGAATTTTAATTGAAGACCCCTGCAGTAGGGGCAAGATCATTTGAGTAAACAATTTGTGTCCAGTTCGCTCTCAAAATGGCAGGGAAAAAATGCACAGCAAAACGAAAATATGAAGATGAACACAGGACGTTTTTAACAGAGTGGGAGAGTTTATATGTTTGTTTGTGGACTTGGTTGAACTGAGAGTTTGTGTGTGTGTGAGACAGTGCACACCATGTTCATTGTTGAAAATGACTGGCCTGTGGTCTTAGTACTGTAGGAGTCAATTTCTGTCATTATCATGTTGGTGTGTGACATTTACAATAAATCTGGCTGAGCAGAAGTGTGTGTGTGTGTGTGCGTGCGTGCGTGCGTGCGTGTGCGCGTGCGTGCGAGGGATGGGGTGATGTTCATGTGTATGATGTGGCTCTTTGCGGTAACACAGTAAAAAATGTGGCTTTTAGTCTCTGACTGGTTGGCCACCCCTGATGTATGTGTTGAAGATGGTTTGCCAGGAAGCTGCGTCTAACCCTCCAGCTTTGGGGAAAGAAGTCGGTGTGCTTTTGGCCAGTCTTTACAGCACACTTTTTGCTTGTGTACAATGATTTTATGATGTCATAGGTTTTCCCCCCAGCACCACTTTCCAACACGTAAAGATTACATTAAATTGAAATCTAAGTGACAATGCATGACAGTTCATTATGTATTTTCCTCTCACACCGAGTGTTGCTATTTATTAATACAACTACTGATACAATAGCTATTACTTAAGCAAGACATTTGTGATAGCATACTTTACAAAGACATGCATTTATAAAGGCTTGGTGACTACCCTAAGGTAAGCAGTGTTGGCTCTGTCAGCACTGTAAGCTCTACCTCCTGAGTAGCTCAGGAGGTAGAGCGGGTCTTCCGCTTACCTGAAGTTTGTCGGTTTGATCGCTGGCTCCTCCATTCTACTTGACAAGATGCTAAACCTCAAATTGCTGCCGAAGGCTGTACCACCAGGACGTGTGAATGTGTTTAAGTTAATTTTGAAACTGTTTGCATGTAAAGTACAAAGTGTATTTGAAAGGAGCTATCTAAATTCAAGTCTGTTTACCATTTTCTCTTGAAAGTAAACATTTTTCAGATATGTTCAGGGTGTTGTCAGCTGTCAGCATGGTTTGAAGGGAGTAAAGTATGTCTGTGTGTTTGCGTTCATTCTCTTCATTCTGTCCGGACAGACATACCTTTACCGTGAAAGTTAGATCTGCTGAATGTGGAAGTCGGTAATGAAACTCTTCCTAACATTGTTTGTTCTAAAATCCTAATGAAACTGATATCCAATTGTTTCTCCGAGAAGCAGAAGAGTGTCAGAAAAGTCACTAAATCTGGCAAAGCAGTCTCCAAGTTGGCAACACTGGCTGTGTTATTGGAGTTTTTAGGCTCCAATGAAAATGAAAAGCGATCAGGTTGTCTTTGCAAAATGGGTTCTAACAAAAAGACCACTTAGAAATGCTAGTTTTCTAACTTGTCTATCGCTACTTTAATGGACATTAGGGTAATCTAAATCTGCAGTAGGCAAAACAAATTACTAATATGTAAGTTTAAACTATGACCCTCACGCTAATAAAATAAGCTCAGTAGTGTTTCAATTGATATAAAATGTATCAAAAAATTTAAAAATCTTCTCTTCCACTGGTCAAACGAGCTTGGCTTTATAAAGCAGTATTTAGCTTCTGCCGCTCCAAAGTGTCACTGAACAAGCCGTCTATTGTGTGCTGCATTCACTTCTATTATAATACAAATGTCAAGTTGTCTGGTATGAGGAACACCCCGAGGTGGCATCTGGTGCCCATCAATCATTAACGCATTGCAATTTATGTGGAGCAGGAGAAAGTTCCCATAATGCTCTAAAAAAAGCCTCTCTGTGCGGTCCATTAGTCACTGCGCTCTGTGTTACAACACATCCATACACTGCTTTCTTCTGTAAAGGAACAATTGTCAAAGTCAGTGTGACATTTAGATTTCTTGCATTTCTAATTATCAGCTTTGCTGAGTACACTCAGCTTTAAAAACTGTTCTAATGGTGCATGCACCAGTTTAAACAGATTGTTCCCAAAAAATGTTTGGGAACAATCTGTGTAGAAATATATCAAAGATATTAAAATAACAAGCGTATTGTTCACCGTGAGGAAGTAGCCTTCGTTTTACAAAGACATGCTAAATCGTTTTTACAATAATCTCTATTATATTATCTCTGATACAGATATCCGCATATGAATGTGGATATCTGTCGGCAATGGAACGTGATTCTGGTATTGGAAGTATTCCGGTTTCTGTTTCGTCCGAGTAATATTGACCAGTCGTGTTCGAGCGAAATGTAATCTCGTCATATGAATGACGATATGCAATCAGGTCGTGGACGTCGTCGCTCAACTCAAACTCCATTCTCGCATTTTAACAAAGACGTTTGGGCCCGGATACCCGCTGGCTACACCAGAACCCCAGAAATAATTTTGCTCCCAGGGGCTTAATTATGGTCAGACCCATAGCCAATGGGTTCCAAGATTGATGGTACAGTAAATCTAAAGCAACACTGTGAATGTTAAAGAGTTAGCGTGGAGCTTGCTATAAGTCAGCACAGTGAATGCTAAAAAACCTGCGATCACAATCACCTTCCATGCTAAACTGTTGAGTGCTAAGTTGTTAGCAGTACAATGGGGGGGGGGGGGGGGGAAGCATTGTGTCACTCAGTTGTTGAGTATCACTCAACATCCTGAATGGTAAGATGTGTAAGACTTCAATCACTCATCACAGAAAACTGAAGTGTTCCCATACAGCCTACTGTGACGTGTTGCTAGCATTGCACATGTTGGATTTTAGTACTGGCTCAATAGGAGAAACTCGTAATGTTCTGACTGAGCGCGTCATAATGTCACAAACTGCAACTCAACAATGACTCATCGGAAAGGAGGGATGGTGGATGGAGATGGCAGGTATGTCAGGAATGAGGGTGTGAGGCTTGAACGGCAGGCTGTCGCAGACACGCAAAATAGTTTGCAATGGTAACATCGCATACTTCCGATCATTTCCATTTGTGTGTGTGTGTTGACTTAGTCAACTTACCCTGTAAATGACAGCTCCTTGTTAAACTCTGTGATGTGTTTTGTGTCCGTATCATTGTTGTGCAATTCAACCATCAGTTTTTAATGCAGGCTGTTGGCATGTGGTAATCTGATCCTGACTGGCGGAAACTTTGTCTGCTATTCCTCTTGCGTGAAGAGGATGCCAAGTCTTTCGATTTCCTAGAAGTAGTTTGATGTAGAGGCTCAGTCATTACTTTGTTTCTAGGCCCCTACATACTGACCGAACAGCATTCTTACATGATTACGCGAGTAGGAAATAATGCAAGTAGAGACAGGTCATCAAGGTGCATCATGCCACTGCGCTGTTTCCTTGTTTGGAGAATGAAATGTATCACTTCATTCAATTATTATGAAGTGAGTCAACAACGTTGTAAATCTGCTGACGGTGGACATGTTTCACACTGTTCTCTAGAACCACGGGTTTCGCAATGGTTCTGTCACGATCGTCAGCTTTTGTGGATTGGCTGCCCAACTTTGCATTGTGTGTATGAGTCTATCAAGTGTTATTAGCCTGGGACCACTCACCTGTGGGTCCGTGCAAGGCTCCAGGGCAGTGCAAATGGTACATTTTAAATTGACTGTGTTTGAAATCAACAAATAGTGGGTAGTTACTAGGGATGTCACCATAACCGATACTTCTGTACCAAGTTGATGCCGAAAATGTGACGGTACTTGTTTTTCAGAGGCAGATCTCAAAGATTAGCACTTTATCACACATCAGAGGTCCTCTCGGTTCCAAGTGCCCAACAGTAGGGTTGTTTGGCTTTGCCATGGGTGATTGCCAAGTGACAATATGTGCACAGTAAGTTCTGATCACATGGTGTGTAAAGAAATAGTTTTTTGAGCAAGACAGACAAGAAATAAAACAAAGAAAGCATGAACATCTAATCCATCTGCAGTGCAGAGATGGATCCCAGGGATTTGTAGTTGTAGCTGTGAATGAAGAAAGTCTCAGGAGGGCCCATCTGTTACTGAGACGCAGCATCTTCCTCACAAATCACAGCGCAGTCAAAGTTTAATAAACCCTTTCAACCATCTCTAAATGAGTTCCTGCGGTTGAATTAACTGGAGAATGAAAGCCCAGATCATGACCCGAAAGAGTGTTTTGAAACACTACACTGGCACGAAGGTCAGAGAGAATACCAACTCTCACATGGAATCTGTTTTTGATGTACTTTTTAAAATCAGAAGCAGAAGCATGTCGACATGAAATAACTCTTGGAATGCATTGAACTTTACAGATTGATGGTGCTTCATATCACCCTTGCAGGTGATTTGAGTTGTAGAATTCAGGCCATAATGCTAAAGCCACTGAGACATTCCCACTTCCCAGAATACCCATGATTCACCGCGACTCTACTCTTTCAAGGAAGTATCCTGGTTAATGGTTTGTGGACAGATTTGGTGGAGATGTCAGAAAGAAAATGAAACTAAAACTGAAAAGGATTTCTGATTATTGGATTACAGTATCAGTGGTAGAAATAAAATTAATTAAAAACACTCCACTGTCTTATCCAAAAGTTTTAGCAAACAAGCAGTGGTTTAGCAAAAGGTCCACTTGGGCCTCCGTGAAAGACATTTTTCGTCAACTCTTTACCAATTAGACACAATAACCACAATAACCTGCTGACACGCAGCTTTGTTTAGGATAATGCATGAAACATTTTAAACGGACATCTCTTGCTTGTTTAACCTTACTTCCTGTCTTTATGCTATGCTAAACTAATAGCCTGCTGACTCTAACGCCAGACTTAGCGTACAGACATGGGAATGGTCAATGATCTCATAACTTTGTACATAAATTGGGATTGTGGGACCAATTGACCCTTTCCTAAGTCCCGCCCCTCTAATGCTGACTGGCCAATCATAGAGTAGCATCGTCCAGCTCCGACCAGGGTCCGACAACTATCCAGCCGTGCTCCATAGACTCTCATGTAGTCATTTCAAATATTCTATCATTTCATTCTGTTTTTGTTGGACTTTTTTTTGGAGAAAATAAAAACGAGGGAATATATTAGTCACAATAAGTTCACATCCAAGTTCACTCACCTCGAGCTTGCTCCGCATAGTTACCAGTTTTCTATTTGCCTTTTTTTGTGCAAATTACAGTAGAAATGATTAATGGAAACAGTGTTTGAAGGATGGCCTTCCTCTTTTGCTACAGGAACACATGATGCTTCATGGGATTTAGATTGCTAACGGGACACTACATCATCTACTTGCTCACAGTGTTATCTTTGGTTTTGCGTGGGGTATTTCAAGGTTTCCATTATCTTTACATCTGTTCACAGATTTGCACACATTGGAATGTATTTGTGTGACAGGAAAGTTATGTGTTGTATGTGTTTTCGTTGTCAGCTGATTATTAACAAGATATTCTAACACGGAGGGCTATGGGGATTTTGATATAAAATATAAAAGTGGGTCTAAATACTGAAGGAACCAACACATACTTGCAGTATAATGCCTATACACAGTTCTGTAATTCTCTTCTCCAAACAACATGCACTTATTCCTGCTAACTGGCGTATTATCTCACTGAACTCATCTGAATGCTTCTCATTATGTTTCTGCACTGAAAGGCTTTCATCCCATTTCGTCAGCCTTTCCAAAGCTCCCCACCTTAACATAATGTTCAGGCCAAACGCTTTAGATTTTAGGGTCATCAGTGTGTTTTGGAGCCCATTTTCCACATCGTGTAATTTCTCCTGCTAATGGACGCCCGAGAGTCCTAATTATTCATCTCAGTCACTTCAGAACTGCCACCAAGCATCTCCTGAAATGCCTCTTAGTGCATTTTTGCATTTTATAGCTCCTTGTTTTTTTTCCCCCCTCCAAGTTTTAATGAGTGTTGTTTTGCATTATGCAGTACCTCCAGGCTTCAATTTGGCATCTGGGAAAGTTGGCTTGACTCCAAGACTGTGGTCACCCAGTGCTTATTACTCATTAAGCCTCGTCGGAGGGCCGAGAGGGTGCGGGCTGGGTGGGTGCTGGGTGGGAGCTGCAGTGCTTGGAGAGTGGATGTTGTTTTTGTCGATGCTCTAGTTACGGAAGTGAAGAGTTGAGAAAGTGTTTTGAAAGAGTTTGAAAGTCTTCATGTATGCACATCCTTCTACTGTTTGTTTGGCTTCAGGCTTTCTTCTCCTGTATACAATAGGGCTGGAGGATTATGGAAATCATCATAAGGATCATTTTCCTCTACGGTTAATTCAACTTTAAATCTTGCCTTAGACTTTCTGCCTCATATCAAAGCAAATAGATTCAATTCAATTTTGGACAAAAGGCAGTTACTGTGCATTCAACAGCACGAATGGCTACATTCTCGAGCACACTAATGCAACGCTACAGTACGCGACCGTCTGTTTGAATATCTCTTCTCCTCTGCGTGTTTGGTTGACATCACGTCTCTGTCTTTGGGTTAGTCTGCCTGAGAAATGACAGATCTGAGGAGAGTCTTTGGGAGGCGCTCAATAGGTTGCTAACCCAGCCCTGCACACATGTATGTGTGTGTAAGACCTGTGTTGTGCCAAACCTCAAATCGCCGGTGGTATTACCTGTATGCAGTGAAAACATGCCATGAATCAGTCTCGTGTACACAATGTGCGTGGGACGAAGTGATGTTGTGATGCTACTGGAACACGTCTCATTTTATTTAGAAACGGCACCTTATCGGTTATGCCACATCTGTTGTGTGTGGAGCCACAGTTTACCTTCCATATCTCGAAGACGCCGTTGAAAATGAAAATCCTGCGACGGGGAATTCAGCGTTACTTTGCCTGCAACTTGGTGGCAAATTGATCTTCTTTTCTCCAAAGTGGAGGCAGTTTAGAGTGGCAGAACACGACGTGGGTAATTCTACACCGTTTCCTTACGGGTGCTTCTCAAGAAACACACAGGCTGCCGAAACTTGTTCTCTTCTGAACAGATGATGATAATGTGGAGAGAGAGAGAGGTGTGATCTTAAACTGGTGTTCGTTAAATACCGAGGAACTGGTTCGGCTCTGCTTCAATTAACAGGGGAGGAGCCAAGACGAGGAGCAAATACAGGAGAGGTGCCATGTTGCTTATTCACCGCATCATTATGTACGGACAAACTAGTTCTACTGTTTGAGAGAGAGAGAGAGAGAGAGAGAGAGAGAGAGAGAGAGAGAGAGAGAGAGAGAGAGAGAGAGAGAGAGAGAGAGAGAGAGAGAGAGAGAGAGAGAGAGAGAGAGAGAGAGAGAGAGAGAGAGAGAGAGAGAGAGAGAGAGAGAGAGAGAGAGAGAGAGAGAAGCTACAGCAAATTGAACACAATTTGAATTGTACAAATGTGTTATGTTTAATATTTTGGGTGTAACAAAGAAAGTAGTATGGTAGTATTATGCAAAATGCCTGTCATCCAGCCTGGTGAAGATATAGTAATGTGCTAAACAAAGGAAGGAGCAGGCTTTACTTGTTACATTTGCATAAAAGACACACAAACATTTAATTTAAGATGAGATCACCCGAACACGTCGATTAGTGCAACGAAACAAAAGGCAAGAGCTCTTCTCCCCACAGCGTCCTGTCAGCAGCGTCTCACTGCAGATTCAGACTGCGATAAAGTCTTAGCTACCGATAGAGTTCATGAGTAACAGCCGCACTCGATCAAGGACGGTACTGATGCTGAAGCATTTGGTCAAAGTGGTTGAGCTCGGCGTAC
>CM051707.1:15772134-15789634 GCA_028022725.1 Lycodopsis pacificus
CAGAAACAAGGCTTGAAAAGATCAAAGTCAACAAATGGGGAGAGAGAGAGCTGCAGACATGCAGGAGGCTCCGCCCTCCTCATACCTTCCTGCTTATCAAGGTGTGTCTGACTTGGCGACCTGCCACAGTCACCAGGCCCCACCCAGACACTCCCTGGGGTGGGAATTAGGACTCCTGTGCATTGGGTGGGGGGTGGGGGGTGGGTGGGTGCTGAGGACTTGAACTCTGTTATCCAACAATGCAACCTCGGGTTTATTATTCTTCAACGCCGACTTGACTGGACTCGATGTCTGAGTTCCTAAACTGTTACTTTGTTTATATTGCGTTGCGTATCCAGCATTGGGACCTTAAATAGCCAAAGAGCTGCTTTTTTTTTTTTTTGGCCTAAATGTGGGAAGTTACGACTGTAGTCTGGAATTGAGACGCATTCTTTGTCCACATATTTAGTTCATCTTGTTTTCTTTAGTTTGGTGTTCACTTGGATGACTTTGGTCAGTTTAGTGGAACTTTTTTTCAATTTATTGTAGAAGTCTGGGACAAATAAGAGGTTGAGTAAACTGATCAATCAGGCACAGAAACCCTGAAAAACTCTGGCCGGATATTAACCACTAAACTCACATTCTCTCTCTCTCTCTCTCTCTCTCTCTCTCTCTCTCTCTCTCTCTCTCTCGCTCTCGCTCTCGCTCTCGCTCTCTCTCTCTGCGCTTGTCCATTCTGGTCAGTGGAGAGGTTGTAGTCAGGGTCATCTCCATGTACACACACAGTAGTGCAGCCCCCCCACTAACACACACAGCAACCCTCCTGTGGTCTGAGCTCAGTCAGGAAATTACTTTTGAGTCCATCTGTCATCATGAACACCTCTCTTTCTCCAGGTCCGGCAGTGAGTATTTTAGAAACATTTTCCAGCTCAGAAGCTATTAAATAGCATCAAAACAGTGAGATGTTATTTTGAAAGTTAAAACAATTAGCCTAGTCTATCTACAGCGTTAAATACTCAGAGTTAACCTGTGGCACACATGTTTCACACAGCCACAGCCAGATCTACAGCTCCACATTAAAACACAGAAAAACTTGCAATGCTCTCTGATTGAGGTTTGTTTCCTCATTTGTGTTGCTTGTAATCTCCGCTGTCTAAACTCTCCGTCCTGCTGTTACAGACTTGTCTCGAGTCCCTCGGGCCATGTTTACTAAAAGGAAGTTTTTTTATTTTTTACAGTGGTAACCAACACTTTACTCTTCACAAAGTGATTCAGACAGCAGCATTGTATGAGGACAGGCATGTTTTATTTTCTAAACCGTGAACATTGTCAGGTTACTCTGACAGTTCAGGCCTGTCCCATTGAAGTTACGTCTGAATACTTCTGATTCGTATCCTTAATTACGTTTTGCTGAGAAACAAATAAGCAGCATAGAAACTTAATTTAAAGAAGGCATTCATCAGCCACTGTTTTACTTCATAATGAGTTGTTGTTTTCAAAGAAAGGACTTTGTTGGGTTGGGTTTTTTCTCTTTGTCTTACCTCCATCGTCCTTTTAACAGCTAGGATTCCCACTCTCTGCTCCCTCAAACCCCTGTCAGTGCATGTAATCTTTCTCAGGGGGATTAAAACACAATGGACTTGTTTTGATTGCATTTAATCAGACAACACAGGCTCACTGTGTCATGAAAACCCAGCCCACTCGTGTTGTGAATAGATCCACTCATACGGCGAGTGAGGGAATTAATTGCCTGCTGTCCATCTGTAGTTTTTATAAATATGTATGAAGATTGATTTCCTCCTTTTTTAAGATAAAACCATACATGGGAGCCACCCGGGTGAGCCGCTTCAGCGCCGTCTCACAATGGCTCTCTGTGGTGGGTCTCCAACAGCGGTGGGTGGGAAGCTCCTACCACCTCAGTCTGTTCAGTAGGCAGACTCGTGATGTGGTTACCAGCTCCTCAGAAGAATATTAAACATTTCTGATGTTATACTATAGAGCACTTTGACATGTTACTGCTGAAACCAACTTCAAAATATTGAAAGTGTTCTCCACTTTGCTTAAACAAGATGAAACATGCCGGTTATGTGGTTTTAGTTTTCTGACTTTCTTTGTTGGGACAAAGTCAGCGCGGCCATTAGAGATATCAGCTTCTGTGGTTCTACCCGGCTTTGCTGCCGCTCATTCTGCATCAGTTTTTAAGCATGACTTCCACAGAGCAAAGTAATCCATCACAGTCAAAGCCGGCAGAGGGTTGTGTTTCTGACAGCTGGAAATGGAATTCTCTTCCAAGACACAATCGCTCGACAAACGGCACCCCGCTAGCTGGGACTGAGGGGAAATCTCAGTCTGAAAAGTGAAGCCAATGCAGAAGTGCTTTAGATTTGCATTCTCGCTAATGGCCAGCAGGGGGCGACTCCTCCGGTTGCAAAAATAGGTCTGGTTGTATAGAAGTCTATAGAAAATGACTCTACTTCTCTCTTGATTTATTCCCTCAGTAAACATTGTAAACATGAGTTTATGTCTTAATCTCTAGTTTCAAGTCTTCTTCAATACAGCATGATGTTCATTTAGTACATTATGGTCCATTTAGAGTCACACAGACCATAAAGCAGGGTATGCTTTAGGGCGGGGCTAACTGTGATTGACAGGTCTCCACCACGGTGTTGTCCGGTCTGGGAGTTTCCACCAAAGAACTTTAACCCTTTCACAGTGTGTTTTCAGTTCATAAAATGTCTTGGTCAGCGTTTGGTTGTACATAGTTCCACCCTCTTGTGTCACTTTTGGTTGCACAAAAAACAAGATGGCAACGGCCAAAATGCTTAACTCGAGGCTTCTGAAGCGTAGTCCATAAACTGATGGGTGACGTCACGCTGACGATGTCCACTTCACTTTAGAACAGTAGTTCATTTCAAGCTAGGTGTCGCTGTGAAGAGACAGTCAGGATATCTCAGCCTCGGCTGTTTTGACAAGTTTCACAATGTTTTTACATTTTAAAGATTTTTTATAAGAGAAAAAAAAGTGTTTTTTTTTTTAGAATGTTGCAGCCCTCATTCTTATACAAATGTCTTACTAATTAAATGTATTCAATTCATTAATTTGGCAAAACAATAGAGGCACGTAATCCCAACAAACACTACATCTTTTCACAGTGTAGTGTCTGCCTCTGACTGAACTGACTAACTTTACTCCGCTGATGTGCTCACGAGCATAATTATACTATGGATGACATTCTTTCCTGTTTCTCTCCAAATCAAACCAATAAAAGAAGTTTGTTGAAGAACCACAGGAGGATCTTTTGACGATTGAGTTTTTCTTTAGTTCGGGCTGAAGATGGCCTCGACACACTGGGGATGTTTGGTTGCTGCCAGAGCTGCCGGTTGTGAAACATAAGGCAGATTTACTGTATAAGGGTTACTGTGATGAGAGTTGATGGATTACTCATTCTTGTCTCTCTCTCTCTTTAAAGTCGTCAGAGTTCCAAAGAAACAGAGAGGACTGTCCTGCTTCTCTAGACGAACTACGGCAGCTGATAGAAGACAAAGTTCACGTCCTCCAATCTCACTTCACCGAGGAGCAACAGGTAAATGACATCACATCATCACAAACTGAAGCCTTTATGAAGCCTCATTACTTTCTGCTTTAATGTTACCAACCAGTTAATAGATGGCAAATCATTTCCGGAGAATGAAATTACTTATTATAATTATCATGATCATCATTATAATGAATATTATTGTTGTGCTTAAATCATTTCAAATATGTATCTCTGCAAAGGAATTGATGAAATAGAACGGGAGGGAGGAGCAAAGGGAGTTGCAAATAACAAATGATTGTACAAAGCAGAAATACAGAAAAAAGACAATACAGACATTACCTTTACAGTACACAGCAGATACACAGTAATAATAATACACAGTAATAATAATACACAGTAATAATACACAGTACAACACATGCGTAAAGGGTCGTTTGAGACATGATTAACATCTGTAGACCACTAAGACCATCTGAAAGTGTCCTTTAAAAACATCTGACCGCTGCTGGAATAATGTACAGAGAGGTCCACCTGTGTTAGAGATGAGATCAACTACATGTAGTGAGCGGTGCATCACACTGCGGGGACCAGATATAATAGAATATTATGCAAGTGGATAATGGCGGCAACATTTTCCAGGTGGACACATTTTCTGGAAACACTTTACACTTGAATGAGTTCAATCCTTCCAAATGTCACTCAAGGTGGACAGAATCAGCTCCAGAGCAGCTTCACTGGAGTCTGCCGCCTCCAGTAGAAACAGTTCGATGATTATCACCAGCGCAGCAGAGCCATCAAGTGTCATTCTGTCTTTGCTGACGATGAAACGCGTCGGAATGTTTTTAAAACACAAATCTTGGCTAGAGGGCACGGGGATAATTGCTCAACACTGCCTTAACTGCTTTCCCTCCGTACGCGTTTTAAAAGGGATTTGTTTTTATCGGCACGTTTCCCTCGGTCCTTCTCTCCGTTCCTCTGCGGCGGTCCGTGTCCCTCTCGTTCCCCCGTTGTTGATCTCTCTCTCGAGGCGATGTTCAGAAAGACGGCTCCAAAGTCTTCCCCTACTTTATTGAATGCTTGTCATTTTTTCAGAGGGCTTAGGAATAAAGGCAAAACTTTTGAAAATCCCCCAAAAATTCAAATTAGACCTATCCTATGTTGTTGCCGACTCTAAATGGTCAAACTGGAAGAAATATCTGTAATCCTTCCGATTCAGCACTGAGTTTGAGTCCAATAATGATCCAGAGACACAAATTAGTAATATTAATAATTCATATCGACCAACATTATTGCAGATATGTTATGTCGCGGCGTATACGTCAGCAGATAAATGACACAAGTACAGAAATGCCAAAGACAGTGTCACCGTTCCATAGTTGGTGAAGCCCTCAAAACTCAAAATCTCTCCAAACCTTTTCATTTAGCGTCGCTGTGCACCCATCACAGGGTGCACTGGCTGTTGTTGTGGTTGTATCCACGGCGCTGAGAGTACATAGAGATGTTTTTTATGTTCATTCGTTCTTTTTACCAAATAGGCTACATCAATATCAACCTGCACCATTCAACCACAGAGTTATTTGCCGCAGTTTAACCACCAGAGCGTAGCTGCAAGTTCATTTTTTTACACTACAAAATGTCTTGCCGAGTACATTCTCATGTTGCCGTCACCACAATGCACCATGTGAGTGGTCATAAATACTGTATCTCTGCGTTCACTGTAACAAACACCGACATGGAAACAGCGTGCATGGATGGTTGTTTTTGTCTCGTTCACCGCTGTGATTCTCAAAGTGAATCATTTTAAAGCCTGAAAACAACAAGCTGCAATGTGGACAGCGAGGACTACATCAGATTTGGCTGCTGTGTGAACATGAAGTCAGCTCGTCTCTCAGACTGAGTCACATGGACACAGACAGACAGACAGACAGACAAAGGGGAGGAGGAGGGTGACCACTGTGTTCTGCCAGAATGACTCAGTCGGTCTGTTGTCTTTCTGCATCTCACACTCGCAGCCTGATAAGACGTAACCTCCTCCAACTGTGTCCTCACTCGTCATGTCCTCCGGTGTCTCTCTTGCTTTTTTCCCCCTTATCCGCCTTGTCTCCTTTTCACCTCCTCTTGTCTATCTGTTGATCTACTGTCTGTCCGTCTCCCCTCCCTCTCTCCTCCTTCAGCCGGTGAATCATCACTCTCTCCTGCTTTACTCAACACGTTGCTATGTCTGACAAACGGAGCCGGCAGACGCCTGAGAGCTGAGGTGTCCTCTGTGGGTACATTCTCGTAATGAACACAGGACAGACCAACGCTCCGTGAGTGATGATGTGTTATTGAGACCGGAGAGCCGGAAAAAATACAATCATGCTTTTATCGTCAAAAGACCCTTTTTCTGTCTAAAAGGACATGCTGATATGTTTTATGTATCTTAGCACGATAGCAGCAGATAAAGTCACTGCAGACATCATGTGAACACACATTCATGGATTACTGATAATAATAACAATAATAATATATATTTCATATGTCACATGTATGAAATATATCTTATTATTATTAATCTATGACATTTATAAATAAATTAAAATAAAAAGCATGCACTATGCACTTGAAGTGTGATTTAGAGACTTTCAACAGATGAAAAAGAGCCGGAAAACATTTCACATTTAAAATGAAATAAGTGTTCAAATAAAAGGTCAAAGAAACATGTGGGACTCTGTGTAACGAACATAAAGTGCTGTTAAAAACAGAAAGGCTTGACCGCCTCTCTAATGTCTCGTGCTTCACAGTTTTGAAGCATAACTAAAAAAAAGCTGCATCTCCAGTTTTCTTTGTTTGAGCGGTTTTGAGGAACCAGAGCGCCAGCAGTGGAGGATCTGAGGGCTCGTGGAGGACCACAGAGGGAACAGGGAGTCTGTGATGCGGGCCGGTCCTAAGCCGCTTAGAGCTGCGCAGACGAGCAAAATGACTTTCAAAATCAATTCTGGAGGCTGGAGGTGGCCAGTGCAGCGTAGCTAAGACCGGAGTGATGTGGTCCCTCGTTTTGTGTTCTCGTTAGCAGTCTAGCAGCAGAGTTCTGGATACGTTACAGCCTCTCAATGGATTATTGAAGGAGGACCAGTAAAAGGGCATAGCAGTAGTCTATTGTACGTGAGACGAAGGCCTGCGTTCATTTCTCTGCACCTTGCTGCGTAAAGAAAGGCCGTCAGTTCGCAATCAGTCTTGAGACTACGAGAATTAATTGTTGATGAAACTTTTGCTTTTCCGAACTACTGCAACTTCCAATATGGCTGCCAGAGGGCGCGTTGCCAAGCTTTCTATAAGTTCTTCTGCTTCTACTTCAGGGTTGGGTGTGCGAGGAGAACACAGGTACAGGAGGACTGTGGAGGTTTGCCGTTGTGAGCGAGGAGCTGACCTTTCACCTCCAGCAGCTGCAGAGACAGACAGAGCAGGAGCTCAGCAGCATACACGCACAGTGAGTAAGGCTGCTGTAGGCTACATATGAGGGGGAACACTGAGCCTTTATTTCTGTGCATTGGTCTGTTGCTTCTAATGTTGCTTCTATAAGCAGGGCATACAGTGCTCATACAGGGTACTGACTGTAATATAAAGAGATACAAACACACACCACGGATAGAAATTCAGAAAATAACAAAAGAACAAATGTCCTTCTCTTTCATTCTTCTTCAATCCTGCTTCTTTACGTTGAACAAGATTCAAAATATTCCCAAATATGACATGAATGTTGTATTTTGTCAAAATCCTTTCCTTCTTCTTTCTGAAAGTGGACTCTGGTCTTCATATGAATCGGGACCGTGTCGTGTTTGAGCATGTAGGAGTCGGAGCCTCCGTGCTGGTTTGTGGGGTTTTGTCACAGAGCTGAAACGTGGATGTGGGAGTTTCACTGTATCTCATAACGGCAGCAGGTTCTGCTCCGCCGGAGAGGACAACGGGATCGCGTGTGTGTGTGTGTGTGTGTGTGTGTGTGTGTGTGTGTGTGTGTGTGTGTGTGTGTGTGTGTGTGTGTGTGTGTGTGTGTGTGTGTGTGTGTGTGTGTGTGTGTGTGTGTGTGTGTGTACGCTCCAGGAAAACGTCTCTTTGTGAGCCTTTGAGCTTAGATTGATTTGTTACTCTGTGTGTGAATATGTACTCTTCCCAAAAGTCAAGAATGAATGACTTTTTATATTATTCTTCTATTTCCTTGCTTAGTTGCATGATCCCAGTGATCATGTGACCCTCTCTGAGTGGAACTGTTATACAGCGTTCTTTTTATCTGAAGTAATGCCAGACGGTAACTACTCATCACTTCTGTCTGTCAACGTCCCTGCAGGCATTTGGAAACTTAATTTAAACTGTTCACAATGTTCATTACAAGTCATAAATCTCATAATAACAGACAAACTATCATGTGTAACTCCTACTCTAGTGTAGATGTAAAAATATATATCTATATGCTATGCTATAATATACAGCTGCACGAAAGTACTTTGGGGGTCCGGTGCACCTCAGCAGACACCAGTCCACATCGTGCTCATCAAATAATCAACGCCTGGTCAGTGGCCCTACGCTTCAAACTATGGCGCTAGTTTCCCCTCCAGCGTCTAGTTTCCGCTGGTTTAAAATAAACTTCTCATGCAGGTCTACTTAGGTTGACTTGCGCAACCAAAGTACTTGGTGAGACTAATGAAAATATAGTTTTACATTGGAGTTAGTTGAAAGCCCGGTGCGTCTCACACAGATGATAAAGGGTGCCTCCGTGCTATTTTAAAAGTTGGACGTGAGAAGGCATTGGGACATCAGGCTTGCTGGTAAAACAGTAAAAGGTTTGCACAGATCTGAAGCCCCGGTTGAAACTTGTTTCATAAAGCGGGTAGAAAGTGAAAGTTCCTGGTTTCCGTTCTGCGTGACTCGTTGGCGGTAAGCGTTCAGATGGCTGTGTAGGTGGCTGCTGCCTCACCCTGTGCGCTCCTCCTCTCTGTACTCCTGCCGTGACAGGCAGTCTGGCACAGCAACACTTCTACTGGTTCTCGGTTCTGTAAGACGAGACAAGCTAAAACACATCTCGGGATTCAAGGTGTGCCAGCAGACACGCACACCCAGCTGCACGCACACACACACACACACACAAAAGCGCAAATTATTCTGACAAATTTCCAGGGAATCATCTTCTATTTCTCAGCAGCGTTGGTTCTCATCGCCAAGTGGTCTGCCTCTCTCACAGCTCGGATCAAAGGCTTAATGAGAGGCACTGACTGCTTCCTTAATATACTCCATCACATGCCTCCATCGTGTTGCCCTGCCCAACATGACATCCACTTGGCTTACTGGAAGAAGACGTCACCTTGCTTTCATTTTGCTGGGGGTTTTCCTTGGCTTTAAGTGAGGTAATGTCAGCGCCAAGACAGGGTTGGGCTTTGTGAGGGGAAAAGAAGAGAGGGAGACGAAATCAAGCAGCTTTCACGCCGAGAACTTCTGGAACAGTTCCTCAAAACTCTGCTTCAGCTCAGTTCCTTTGTCAAGGTGATAGCGATGTCTTTTTAAAGTCTTCTAACACAGAATAGTGAAAAGTAAGAACATAATCCCAACAAAGTTGTAACCCTTCATGGCTCTGCGGTGGAGCTAAAGCAGACGGTAACGGCCTTTCGGACCGAACTTTTCTCCCAGTGTAGGACGAAGAGCATTACGTAAAGCACTGCCATCCGTACAAAGCAGCAAACGTGCATTACAATCTTTTTTTATCCTCTTTATTTGATAGTTATAATCCATTACGGTGATTGCTTCCCAAGAAATCAAACAAAATGGCAATAATTATGTGCGTCGCCAACCCTGAACCACTTTAGTGAAAAAGAAGAATTTCAACTTCCTCATGAATCTGTTTGAGTAGATTGTGTTTAGTTATTGGAAGCAGTCAGAGCAGGAGGCTGGCCCAGCATGCAGTGTTGTTCAAGTGCCTTTGAACTTTGACCTCCCAGCCTGTGAAGTGGGGGGAACACCGATGTATGAAACCTCCAAGTCATTGAGAGTACATGTATGAGGAATTGTCTGTTAGGTTGTTTGTTTTTAAATGCACAAATGTACGTAGAAGAGGAATCATAGAGGATCAGCTGTTGTTAAATCTGTCAGAATGTGAGGAATCGCATCTTGTTTTTTATTCTGCTACTTCCTTATACCCGCATGTTACTTATTAAAGACACTCAATACTGCCTATTTCCTTCTACTGCAGCTTTCAGGGGGACTATTTTCTTTCAGTAGGCGAGACAGACGAAACGTTTTGTGGGTTTTCAAGAGTAACGAGGCCAGTGGCTCTGGAAAGAAACACGACTCTGGCTAAAGACTACTTGCTCTTGTTTATGTATTGTAACACATTTATTTCTAAAAGAGTTATTTGATTGACATGAACAGAAGACAAAAAGCCAGGTGGCGCTCTGGCTGTGGCGCTCTGGCTGTGGCGCTGCGTTGTATTGTAGAGGCCGACATCTGAAAGACCTGAAACTTGAAGATGGATACAGTGAGGTCTCTTTGAACTGACCCTCAGATGCAAGACAGCCGTAGCAGAATAATACTAAACTAAACTAACCCGGATTCTTTACACTTCGATTTTGATCGTCATTGGCAAACTGTGCTGATATTGATTAACTGGGTTTACTGAAGTAAATCACCTGCTCTGTTTAAAAGCAAAGGCAGTAAGAACCCTGGAAGAGTCCGCAGCACGCGGCTGAGGAACAGATGAGGTCTGACGGTGTTGTTTTCACTGCTATTTTCCCATAGATAGACAGAAACAGTCTTTGCTGTGGTTACGCAAGGAGAGTTCATGTTGCCAAGACTAACAGGCAGACTGGCAGTTTGGAGAACACCCAGCTGATCTCTGCCAACTCTCTCCTCGTCTTCATCTTCATCTCTGAAGGATAATGTGGTCATCTCAGTACTTGTTTTTATTGTTTCTTTTTCACTTTCTTTTCCTCTATGATCTGCTCACATCGTTCTTTCCGATAGTTGTGTAATAGAACACAACTAAACGCATTTTATCTTGTCTTCATCCCCTTCTATCTGTCTCTCCTCCGGTTCACCCTGTCAAAACACTTCTGCTTCATCTTTGCATTCTCCGTCCTCCCCTCAGCTGTTTATTGTCTTTCTGACCGTTCTACTCCTGGTTGTACTCAATATCTTTCCGTCACTCCTCTTCTTCATTTCCACTCCTTTTATCATTTTGATTTGTAAGGCTGCAACTGATCTTCCTTAATTCAACATGTCGATTGATGAATCCTGGAGTCTGTAAAATGCCAGTACGACCAACAGTCCAAACGATATTTAGTTCAAAGTAATGATGATAAATAAAACGGAGAAAAGATTGTAACGCTTGATTCCAACAGGCAGCAGCCTCTGGTTCTGAAAAAAGAGAAGCCAATGCTGAAGTGCCTTAAACTGGCACTCCTTCTACTCACCAGCATGGGGGCGACTCCTCAGATTGTATAGAAGTCTATGAGAAAATTACTCTACTTCTCTCTTGATTTATTCCCTCAGTAAACATTGTAAACATGAGTTTATGTCTCAATCTCTAGTTTCAAGTCTTCTTCAATACAGCATGATGTTCATTTAGTACATTATGGTCCATTTAGAGTCAAATCCAAGGAGGGTATGCTTTAGGGCGGGGCTACCTTGTGATTGACAGGTTGCTACCACTGCGTTGTCCAGTCTGGAAGTTGTAGTGTTTTTTTTGTTTTTTACTTTAACCCTTTCGTGTTTTCAGTTCATGAAAGTTAATTGTAACATTTTGGTCCAATTGGTAAAAAAAACATAAAAAAGTCTTACTCAGCTGTTTTACTTAGCTCCGCCCTTCATGTGCTGCTGGTTGCAAAAAACACGAGACGGCAACGGCCGAAATCCAAGATGGCGTCCGCCAAAATGCTGAACTCGAGGCTCGGAACCGCAGTCCACAAACCAATATGTGACATCATGATGACTATGTCCACTTCTTATATCGGCTACAGTCTATAATTTTGAACTTGCAAACAGAAAAGTTTATTTGTGATTGCAGAGACGCATGTAGAAAATATGAACACAAACACTATGAAGCTTGTTCACTTACATGCACGTCTATGGCGTCACCGTTGTCTACGATGGAAACGATGTGCAGACTGGATTCTATCCATCCAAATGGATTCTGTTTGTGCTGTACAGGTGAACGCACATCAGTTTATACATCACGTGTGACCTCCATACAGTGGGGATTTGATATGTGACGAGCTGCAAGTGGTGAGATACATTAATGTAAAAGAAAAAAAATAAATGCATAAATAACGCCCACACATTTTTCCACCTGCAATTATAGAGTGAAATGTGTTTGGCACATACATGCAAGCAATTATGGAGCCCTATTCACACGTTTCTGTACGTAACCACCTAATCAGAATACACTGACAGCTGGCTGTGTGTGTGTGTGGTTAACACACACACGCACTGATATTCATTGGTAATTACTGTCTTTTCACACCGATGGATGATTTTACCCATCACCCGCAGCGTTTTAATGAAGTCATTTGATTGGTTCAGATCAGTTTTGATTGACAGGTGACAAAATAGCTCACTCGCACAAAGCTTCAAAGTCTTGAAATCTCCTCGAGGTTCCTCTCAGGACTCTGACTCCTGCTGAACACTGAACTGACACACAGCAGAGAGTTCTGAGCTGAAGTTAAGATGGTGTGAGCTTTTACATTCCTGGTTCTCACAGAACACTGCGTTGGTTCCCTGTAATGGAAGACGTGTTCATCTGTAGTGACAAACCACTTGAACAGGACTGAGTATTGAACTCTAATACTTCTGTCCGTCGGCATGGAATCTGCGATCACATATTTACGCTTGTTTGCTGTTTTCTTCAGTGAGATATTTCCTAAAATCGGAAAAAAAGTTGTGAAAGATAACCAGCCCCAAAAGTTCCGACTTCAGAAACGTCACCAGTCGTTAATAAACGTGATGGAGGAACAGATGGAGGCGCTGTCTGCTTATTACGACTCAAATCAACTCAGAAAAGTCTGTGACTTCACCGCAATGAAGCCTTTTTACATTTAGGCTGTATTACAATGATTATCACATTTAAATCAACATACATATACTGTATACAAATATTAATATTGCAGTGGAATTTATTTGGGATTAACAGCGTTCATATATTTCCCGGAGGGCCTTTGTGTTGCTGCGCCGTTGTTTGTGTCGTTGCCACTCGTTTGTCTTTCTCTACACGCCGATGTCGCTTCTTCAGTCAGCTCATCAAAGGCTTCCCCCTCAGAGGAGCTTCTTCTTCTTCTTCTTCTTCTTCTTCTCTGAGTGGCAGGAGCTGGGAGTTGACGGAGTGTGATTGAGAGCGTTAAAATAGTGATTTTCCGATCTTTTTCTTCACGGGGTAATGTTGGGTATGATAGTGTAGTGGGGTGTGCAGGGTTTACGGGGTTTTTTTTGTGGACTTTTATCGGGTTTTTTGGGTGTTTTTGAGCGGATTGCAGCCGGGCAGCAGGTGCTGTCGGCGTGCTAGCCGCTAGCATGCGGCTAACGGAGCTAACGAGGGAACACGCCGTGAAGGTCCCCCCCCCCCCGCTGTTCGGGTGTTCGTTGGAGGAGATCAGCCTGGCAGTGGGGGAGCTTGTCGGCTGCAGCCACGTGAAGTCCGCAGCGCGGATGAACAGCGCTGTGGTCATCTTTCTGGACAGTTTGGAAGCTGCGGACGTGGTGCAGATGCACGGGATCTCCGTGGGGGAACACTTCCTGCACACATATCCTCTCGCCTCACGGGACGTGAAAGTCACCGTGTCCAACGTGCCGCCGTTCATAAAGGGAGAAGCCATCATCAAAGAGCTGTCCAAACATGGGAAGGTGGTGTCTCCGGTTCGGAGAGTGTCCTCGGGATTTCAGTCTCCGCTGTTGCAGCACGTCGTGTCCCACAGGAGGCATGTCTACTTGATCCCCAGCAATAGAAGCAGAGTAGTCGACCTCAGCTTCACGCTCACTGTGGACGACTTTGACTACGTCATCTTTGCAAAGACAAACGATTTTAAGTGTTACAGCTGTGGGAGACAAGGACATGTGAGCAGAGCTTGTCCTGGGGAACACGGCTCAAACAGAGACCAGAACCGGAGACGCACCGAGGGGGACAGAGGGGACGAGCAGGACGGACAAGAGGGAACAAGTGGAGCACAGGAGGTGAGGGTGGAGGAGACGGGTGGGTTACAGGGGGTGAGAGTGGAGGAGACGGGTGGGGTGCAGGAGGTGAGGGTGGAGAGGACGGGGGTGACCCAGGAGACGAGAGTGGAGGTGGCGGGTGGGGTGCAGGAGGTGAGAGAAGAGAGGACGCGTGGGGGGCAAGAGGTGAGGAAGGACGGGGCAAGTGAGGTCCAGCAGGTGAGGGAGAGTGCTGGAGGACAGGTGGAGGCAGGTGGGGAGGTGGACATGGAGGCGGACGAGGAGCAGCTCAAGGCCCCTCAGCGGAAGAGGAAGCAGAAAGGAGACAAAGGACGCTCACAGGCGAAGAAGGCGGCAACTACCGAAAGTGGAGGAGCAGCCGAGTGCGGGTCCAGGCTGGAAGAGGATCCTGAGTCCGGTTGGGAGGACTCTGCTGTTAACAGTGAGCCCTCTGAACACGGTGCTGGCAGCTGCGGGGGCTCTGGAGGCTACAGCGTGGGGGAGATCAAGGAGTTCCTCAGGAGGACTAAGAGCGTGAGAAAAGCCAGAGTGGAGGACTACCTCTCTGATAAGGAGAAGCTCTCCAGCTCTGCCAGATCTCACTTGAGGAGTAAGGACAGAGGAGGTCTGACGAAGCAGGAAGGCTTCAGGCTCCAGAAAATAGTTCAAAAAGTGAACAAAGAACTGGGCAAAGGTGGCGCTAAAGTGAGACTTAGATCTCAGTCTAAAGACAATTAAGGACACGTTCATGTTGTTGGACCTTATTTGTGTAACCGTCTTGCATGATGAAGTATCGTGGTGTTCAGAAAATAACTAGTTTTGTTTTGAGTAGCAGTGAAGCTTTGTAAATGGAGGTTAAGACAAACAAATAAAGATATATTAAACCTCAAAACCTCTTCTTCTTCTTCTTCTTCTTCCCCCCAACAAAACACTTGTCTCATCGCCTGCTGTTGTGCCTCTCTGTTACAGAGGGTTAGTGCCTCCCAGTGGACACACGGTCAACTACACTCTGATGTCTCACTGCGGTGCTGTGTACAGAGGGCCTTCATTTCTGGCTGTACACTTAATATACATATATAAGATATGAATAAATAAATACTGTTCATTTTGCCCCTTGTTAGTACTACCACAATTATTGTGCTTCTGCTACTAGGTTGCTAAACTAATAATACCACAACTAGTACTATACTGCTGGTTTAGCTACTGCTGCTCTTACTACTACTCTGTTCTGCCTTACTAGTATTAATAGTACTTTTAGTGTTGCTGCTAGTGCTCTTATGTATTGTACCAGTAGTATTACCACTTCTACTGCAACTAGTAGTACCAATTGTACAAGCACTAGTACTACTGCAACTAATGCTATATTTAATACAACTCTACTACTCCTTCTACTGCTAGTACTACTTCTACTTTGCACTGCTACACTGACTACACAAGTAATACTGTTGCAACTATTGTTACAGTTACAGTAATAGTAGTACCTGCAGGCTTCTATCACCACTATGAAGTAGTACTACTTGTACACACACTAGTACTGCTACTATTGCACTGCTGCTACCACTAGCACTTCCATATGTATTACCAACAACGCACTGTTGTCACTTTATACATTTACTGCTGATCCGACAGTTACAAGTGCCCCTATTTTTGTCTAGTGGAACTAATATTTGTACTGCTTTTACTCCAGGTACTACTAATGTCTTCTACCTAGAGCAGGCCTGGCCAACCCGCGGCTCCCGAGCCGCATGCGGCTCTTTGCCTGGTTTCATGCGGCTCTTACGTTCATGTCGAAGTTTGTGTTTGTGTTTTTTTTAATGTGCGTGTTCGCTTCGCTTGAGTTCAATACGGTATTTTCGTCAAACGCGCATGTGCGTGAGATGAAAATACCGCAAAGTTTCATAGTGCAGGGGTCGCCAATTGGCGGACCGCGGTCCCAGACGCCGTTGTAACCGGATCCAGGACGTTTTTATTTTGACAGAGCGCTTCTATTTTAACCGGCGCTGCGCAGCCTTTTCAGCCTTTACGGCACTCGTTCAGTGATGCAGGAAACGCACCGACCAATACGTTGCAAATCACATCACGTGATGGCAGCCCAGCGAATCAAATATGGGTATTCTGAGATGTACACACACCGGGGGAGTGACGAGGAAAGAGAAGGAAGAGCAGGAGAATATTACGTGAGTCAGACAAGTTGTTTCACATGACGTTCTCCAAAGAGAGAAAAGTGGTCAGAGAGACCAGAGTCTTTAACCAGGAATGAACAGACTCTTATCGGTCAATTCTTCACACGGACAGTTTAAAACCAGTGTGTGTCACATGTTTGGAGACCGTGACGATAATTGAAAGCGGTAAATGAAGCGCACTACGAGACAAAGCACAACTCTTTTGAACAAACGTACCCACTCACATCTAAATGAAGACACAGAAAATAAAGATAAGAGCCCAATATGATCAGAATCCTAACGCATGAATTCACTTCACAACAATGATGTTAACAGAGAGAATAGAGCTGAAACAAGTGGATTAATAACCACAGATAAAGATCATGCTCACTAATTTATCTTTTTAGAAGATGAGAAAAATATATTGTGGCTTTTTTGACATCACTTCGCACCTGAATGAATTGAATTTAAAGCTGCAGGACAATTCAGTGAAATTCATTTTTTCTAAAATTCATTACTTTATTTTAAGATGCACATTTTTGAAAAGCTTTCTATTATGTCAGTGATTCTTTAATCCAGCCATTATTGTACTTGAAATTAGAATAACATGTATTCATGTATTTCTGTGTATTATATATAATCCATCCAGTTAAATTTGAAAATTGAGAATAATAATTGTTAAAATATAATTGATGTGTACTTTCTTTATTCGATTTGACAGTTGTTGACTACACAGAGACATTACTACTACTAGGCTTCTTGAATATATATATATGGCACTAAATAGCGCAAGTTAGATATTATTGTAATGTTCCGGACCTTTGCCCGAGGAGATTTTCTCAAGCTGGACCTTTTGGAATTTTAATTGAAGACCCCTGCAGTAGGGGCAAGATCATTTGAGTAAACAATTTGTGTCCAGTTCACTCTCAAAATGGCAGGGAAAAAATGCACAGCAAAACGAAAATATGAAGATGAACACAGGACGTTTTTAACAGAGTGGGAGAGTTTATATTTTTGTTTGTGGACTTGGTTGAACTGAGAGTTTGTGTGTGTGTGAGACAGTGCACACCATGTTCATTGTTGAAAATGACTGGCCTGTGGTCTTAGTACTGTAGGAGTCAATTTCTGTCATTATCATGTTGGTGTGTGACATTTACAATAAATCTGGCTGAGCAGAAGTGTGTGTGTGCGTGCGTGCGAGCGAGGGATGGGGTGATGTTCATGTGTATGATGTGGCTCTTTGCGGTAACACAGTAAAAAATGTGGCTCTTAGTCTCTGACTGGTTGGCCACCCCTGACCTAGAGGACTGACATCAGCGCTATTATTAGTAATACCCCAAGTGTAGTACAAGTACTGGTACCATTACAACTGCTGCTGTATGAAGAAGCTGTTAGTGCTACAAAAGTAATCAAAATACTTTTCAAAATTGCACTTCTGCAATTTTCAAATCGCAGGAGGGGCAATATTTGTTAAATAATTGTGTGTCAGAATATAGTTTACAATTACATATCGCCATGCTGCTTAGATGTCCCGGCCTGAACACCAGATTCTACAGATTTAAGAAACATTAGTTTATTGGTTCATATTCCTGCATTTTTTACATGTTTTTTTCATAAAAACTGAATAATTATATTAAAATTGTCATTCCCTCGGATA
>CM051707.1:15794634-15814634 GCA_028022725.1 Lycodopsis pacificus
CGCTAGGACTGCTACGGACGGAGCTAGTTGTCTTAACTGTATTGAGTGGGAACCCTAGTCATGGTTTACTTTATAACTTTATAACAACAATTATTATAACAACAATTAACAACCCACAACTAATGCTCTTTAATAGGGCAAAACACCACGACACAACAGTTTGTTACAGATAAACAATTTGTAGCACTAATAATTGTAGATTTATCAAATTTCTCTGCCGAACTGCAGGCTGGGTAAAGCTTGCTAACAACAGTCTGCTAACCGCTGGGAGCTAACACCTCTGTTGCGCCAGTAACGTTACAGTAAAGAACAGAAAAGAGCGATGCAGGATGAACAAAGACTGAACAACAAAAGGTATTTAGGTCAGACACATATGCAACGCTGATTACCGTAATATGTGTGGTATTTGTTATAAATGTACATTGATACATGGAGGGATTTAGGACCCAGTAGGTGAAGGAAACGGGAAGTGACGAAAGACACGCCACACATACAGCTGTTCACCACCGGTTGACCGGCCGTTCTTGTGTTAGTTTACGGAGTTAATTAATTAATGCATTAAGCCAGTGGCGGGCTGCTCAGTGTCCATGTACAGGCTCTGCCGCGAGGTGCAGAGTGTGCTGTGATTGGTCAGTGGGCGAGCACGTGACTATCGTGAAACGAAACTTAACAGCCAGCAGAGGCTGATGGGTAGTGAATCACATCACGTGATGCAGCAAGCCAATCAAATATGGACATTCTGACCAGAGTAAGATGTACCAGACACCATGACAGAGGAGACTGAGACGAGGAAAGACACTGCAGAGCAGTACGTTCAACGTTCAAGTTGTGAAAGTAAAATCCTATGATAATCGCTTGTCATTAGGGAATGACGGTGGATCCCACAGCCAGACCAGCTGAGAACATTATATTTTCCTGAATTTAGGCTTTTGCATTTTCTAAATGCTCTAGCATTATTCAAACGACTCGTACATAGTTACAGCCTTAAAAATGAATAGAAGCTGTGGCGCCATAATGTGGCTATAAGGTGGTATTTCAGCTGCAGGACAGCAGTGAAGGCCCAGGTATAAAATGCACGGCAATGCACTGCATCAGGCGGAAAAAAATACCGCAATATACCATGAAACCGGTAGTCTTAAAAAATACCGTGATATGGATTTTTGGTCATACCGCCCAGCCCTAGTTAGGGGTTTAGCTCCACTCCAAACACAGTAGATTTGGGCATTTTCAATTCAAACTTCCTGTACCAATCAGGATGCACCTTGGACAATACAAGGAACAATCAAATCAAATTGGGAACCTTGCCAAAGCCCAATGACTCTTCCAAGGGCTGTCAACACCTCACTGAGAGCCTGAGATCCTAACTCATCTTGAGCCGGGCCACCTCAACTCATCATGATGATGTTGGTTGTTCTGTTAGTGTGAATGACGCGTGAGGATATGGTTAGAGATGACAGCGATGTGCTCCATTACTCGCCGCTCTCTGATAGACTGCTCCTCCAGCAGTCGTCTACTACTGCGGATTTCAAAATAATCAAATATTTGCCGGCAGTCTCTCCTCACATTGTTTCATTTGAATCCTTTTCTAAAAACACTTAAGATGTGAAACCATCCATTAGTGTGTAAAATAACTTAAAGGGCAAAATCTCACAGCTCTCAGAGGCAAGCAAGTATCACGGTGGTTCAGACTTCAATCAAATCTAGAATGTTTCTGTTCACAAACAAAGCAAAAATAAAAAGCGTAAAGAAGCGTTTGAATGCAGTTTTGTTGAGGTAGAACAGTAACCCTGTGTGTGTGTGTGTGTGTGTGCGTGCGTGCGTGTGTGTGTGTGTGTGTCTGGCATTGGTCCAGCTGTTGGCAGTCTTTCTCAGACAGTCAGTTTGGAGACAGAGGAAACATCTGCCTGCTCATCTGGCTCTGTCTGTCACACACACAGATGCAGACCTACACACACACACACACACACACACACACACACACACACACACACACGCACAGGATAATTTCCCTAAAAACAACAACAACAAAAAAAACCATAATAGACTGACACAGTTGTGACGGGGAACGATGAGGGAAGAAACCTGGTTTGGAGTCTTATTATAACAGGAAACCTGTCAAAGTGTCACCACAGTTTAACTTGTGAAGCTTAAACACAAACAGCAGACAGGCCGGCTGCCAACATGCTGCTGCGTCTCCCGCACAGAAATACAACATGAATCAGGCTCATCCTTTGCAGTACACACCGGTTCTCATTGAAAAACACCCGACTTTTTTTCTTTTAAAGCAGAATTTAAAAGTGAAACTGCACCAAAAAAATATCAATAATTTGAGAGTTTTTTGAGTATGTTTTGGAAGGTTGAACTTTATAGTTTGCTTCTTCACATTTGACAGCACAGTTCATTCAGTATCGGGTCTGAATAATTGCGATGGATCATAATGGACAGTTAAGCATCAACACATCAACGCTTTACCGCCATTTTCCAATTCCAGCCCGTTCTCACTCCCAAGTCGTCAAATACGACAGCTCGAGCAGCGGCACGACGCGTCAAACTGTGACACTTCACATGGCCGTAGTTATGACGAGGAAATGAAGGAGGACGTCAGGTGACGTAGTATAAAGAGGGATGAAGTCGGCGTTGGGAGGAGATCGGAGGAGACGGCTGTATGTGTGAAACCAAAAGTCAACGTTGACTTTTTTACAGTTCCGTAACAAAGTACTCAACGTAGTTTACCCAACATACGTACGTAACGTAGCCTACGCAGCTCGGTAACAAACGTACCTATGTGTTTGGAAGTTCATTTTGAAAAGACAATGCATGTAACGAGTGGAAATAGACACATGTAGGCCTACAGCTGATGCTGGAAAAGTACAGAGATCTACTGACCAGGCTGCCGTATTTAACCAATTGGGTGTGAGGAAGTATTTCTGAAACAAACAAATAAATTCATGGTTTGATAAAACCTGTCACCTTAGTTATTGATTTAATGTCCTGACAGCTGACGTCACTCGGAAAGTGGATTTAAATGGAAATAGGTCAACTCGGTTTAGAACTGGATTTACCAGCTGACAGAATAGAGACTTTGATTTGTGGAATTTTATAACCCAAAAAAACTATAGTCCATAAAGCAAGAGGCAAATGACATCATGTTGTTTCTGTTTTGTGCAGCAGGTCTCTGTGGACAGGGGGGGGGGGGGGGGGGATTCAGACCCTCGACACCTTCAGTCTCACGCTTCGTCCCGTTAATCTGGACGAGCCGCTCGGTAACCTGTTCATCAGATTATGAGGTTAATCTGTCCGAAAATGAGCCAGGATTTGTATAATCGCACATCATTTTGATTAGACATTAAATCTAAATGAATCCAATCAAAAACCTCCAAATCAGTGATCCATCCTGGTTTGGGGACTTTTGGAGCCCACACACACACACACACGGGCACCGTGCAGTCTGCTGAACGTGAGCTCCTGCATGTCGTGGGTTCTCTCTCATGTTGTGGGTTAAGGCCTCAGCGGCACGACGTACCGCCCCCCCCCCCTTCACTCGCCGCTTCAAGGCTGGTCCGCCTCTACACTGCCTCGCTGTTCTGTTTTAAAATGTACGGAGGCAGACGTCTGTGTAAAAGAGACGCCGTGTTGAACACCACGCCGTTTTTAATATTCTTTATTATTCCATCAATATTTGGTTCAGTGTGAAAAGTCAAAGCCGGCGTAATGGTGGATCTTCTTTACAGCATGTTATGTGCAATCTGTACAAAGGGGCTGTTGTAGAACTGCATTATAAATAAGAATATTACTGATTATTATCATTATTATTAAGAGCTGAAGTAAGAGCTATACATGTGTAAATTACAGTGTGAGACCAGGCGTTGTCCGATTATGGATGCATCAGAGGAGCAGCTGGATGAGCTACTCTGCACCCAGAGACAGAAAAACACTCTTAGTAATTAAAGACAAAAACATGAATCTCTGCAGAACCTCAACAATGACGGAAAACGTGTTCCATAAAGGTAGGACACGGGACACAGGTGCAATTAGTCATCAGATGAGGACATCTGGGGTGCAAAGACATCTCTACAGCTTTATGCTCATGGGGAAAATCTGTTTTGTTAATGTTTTCTGTGATGAGGCTTTTTGTTTCATATTACAATTTGATTCCATTGTATAGAGTCTAAAAAGACAATGTAGTTTAGGACGGATGCTGGATTATGTTCTCACGTGCATGAAAAGGTCAACACACCGTTTATGTGTTTTTATTCTGCTTGGTATTTATGATGGACAAGAATTTGTGTCACAAAGTCTTTTATACCTTAGTACGCGTTGGATTTAAGAGATTTGGATCATCAACACATTTCAGTCGTTCCAAAACAACCGTATTTATGAAATGTGACATGTGTACACTGAGCATAAACATAATGTATAAAAATAGAGAAATAAATCCCATCGCAAGCCCAAGACGATTTTGAAACGGTCCAAAACTCCAAGATATACCGTCTACGATCAAACAAGACAGGAAGTGAATCCACACATTAGACGCTGGGATCCAATCATGTTTTGGCATTTTTAAAATAGGTAATCGATCATCAAAATATTTGCCTATCGATTTTCTGTCGACGTTTCTACAAGACAAGCAATCCATATATTACCATGTATAGCTTTTCAAACGCATTTTCACATTTTCGGTCTTCTCTTACTAAGCCGCTTTTAATTTTCCATATTTAACATATCCCTAATAGGCATATTTGACAGGCTTAGCCAGCGATCATACATCTGAGCTCATTTTTGTTATTCCCACGGGAAATAAAGAGACATCCAGGATTGACCAGATTCCAGTCTGAGCTGTAACAAATATTGAAGGGATAATCGTCGGCTGAGCAAGGTGTAAAAAAAACGGGCCGGCCTTAAGGCGAGAACGGAGCGCCGGTTGGTTAATAATCTCTGTTTTTTACAGTCATGAGGAGGGGTGGGGGGTCAACAACAACAACAACACAGGAACATATTGCCAAGCAGATTGCTGAGGGGCAAACGGAGCTGGACATTCCATACGTGTCCGACACAAGACTCCCACCGCTAATTGGTCATTTTTTTATTTTGCTGTTATTTAGTCCCTCTGTCTCTCTCTCGTGTGTGTGTGTGTGTGTGTGTGTGTGTGTGTGTGTGTGTGTGTGTGTGTGTGTGTGTGTGTGTGTGTGTGTGTGTGTGTGTGTGTGTGTGTGTGTGTGTGTGTGTGTGTGTGTGTGTGTGTGTGTGTGTGTGGCATTTAAGTGCAACTGTGTGTCACACAGACAAAGGTGTTATTTTAGTGTTTGATAAGGTGATTCGTGTGTCTCACAGGCCTAATAGCTGGCTGTGAGTTTAGACCGTGAGAGGAGAATGTGAAGACGTGAGAAGAAAATGTGAGAATTACAGTTTGAATTGAGGACAGGGAGAAGTCGATTCACACAAACGCATAGGCAGCACTGCTAACATGCAAGGTAATATCTGCTGCAAAGCTAGAAAACAAAAGAAGAAGCTATGGAAGCCCATTAAAAAGTAATTGAAAAAAGCTATTAACACCCTACAAAAGAGAGAAACTAATCTGGAGAAGATGAACAACAACAAGCCAGAAAACAACCAACAACCATGAAAAGGCAGAACAGTCCCTGAAGAAACTAAAAACCAACGTGAAAAGTTTGAAAAAGGACCAGGAGAAGCTAGAAAACCACATACAGAAGCCAAAGAACAGCAATAGAAGCAGAAACAAGAAAATAAAGAAGCTCAGTGACAACTGTGAAAAACTACAAGACTAATAAGGACATTTAAAAACCACCAGTATGAAGAAGAAAGTAGACAGAAACCAAACAGAAGCAACTTGTTACTCAATTTGAAAATGGTTGCGAAGACAATCAGAAACATCTCTTCTGGTGCTTAACTTTAGTGGATCACAACATATCGATTTAAGGAATTCATCTGAGGCTCCGGTTCAAAATAAGACTTTTCTGTGGAAGTCGATCATTGAGCCACGATAAAAGCCAAAAGGCTGATTGCCAGAAATGCCTTTTGGCTTTTGAAGCAGCACTGTGAGGAGTCGGTAGTCAGGGACGCTATAAAACAGTCAATGAAACGGGGCTAATCAAAACTTGTGAATCACCTTGAGCATACAGTCATAAATGAGCACTAAAACAATATTAGGCTGATGGGTCCAGCAGGACGCGAGAGTGGCCGTGGACAGACAGACAGACAGATGCACACACACACACACACACACACGAACGCGCGATCTTCCCGCAGGCTTACGCCTGGCAGAGATAATGAAATGTTTGAAAGTGTGTTAGCTAAAAATGGAGGTAGCAGGTTGGGTCCCCGACAGATAATCAAATTTATTGTTCCCCGACTTAAAGACTCTTCCATTGTTGTGTGTGCAGATGGGCAGGAGCTGAATCTCCGTGTGATCTCTGAGTAAACCAGCCCATCTTATCAAGGAAACCCATGTAAACTCCCACAAACATGTCCAACACCCTCCATACCGCATTACATTTCTCTTAGTGTAATATGAAGGAGATGGAGCCACTGCAGTGGACAGTTAAAGGGGCCTTCCACTAATTCTACCAGTCAGCAGGAGTCTACTCATCACAGTGATGTCATCATAGTGATGTTATCAGGTGGGGGATTGGGGTTTGCACCATTTTTAGTGACAGTGGATTTCAGATTGGATGTGTGGGAAGTTCACCAGGCAGGGAGGGCCAGACAAAAACAATGTTGAGTTGTATGATGGGAAATGTAGGATAAAAGGTTTTTGGCGCTTGAGATAACCGGGGTAAAATTAGTCGTGCGTGTACCAAAACATGCATTTTAGAAAGTGTAATCGACGGCCCTCTGTACCAGCTTAGTGCAGAAACGATAAAGTGTTGTTGCTTTTTTTCCTGCAAGTAGATGTTTCTAAAACCACTAAAAGGATATTTCATACTCATAATCAACATTGTGTGTTCACTTTTCAACACTGAATCCGAGCAACACAACATCACGTTGGGTAAAAAAACCCAGAATGTTCGTGGGTCAAGCCATCGCTGGACTAACCTGAACTTTTTATTCTGGGAGAAAACGCACCATAACATCAGTGAGGCATTCACTGTAGTTCCCAGGATGCACTGCTGTCATGTATCTGGGTCAGATGGTGTACAACTCTACGCCATATGTCTGTACTGTAGTGAGGCCACAGGGGATTGTGTGTGTGTGTGTGTGTGTGTGTGTGTGTGTGTGTGTGTGTGTGTGTGTGTGTGTGTGTGTGTGTGTGTGTGTGTGTGTGTGTGTGTGTGTGTGTGTGTGTGTGTGTGTGTGTGTGTGTGTGTGTGTGTGTGTGGATATTACTTGGGGGAATATGGACCTGGTTTTCCTGAATCAAGCTGCACGTCTTCCTGGGTGATTGTTCAGTTTTTGTTTTTTGAGCAATTGGTTTCTCCATCACCTAAAAAAACACCCCTTACTCCCGTTATTCAATTTATTTGTGCAGGTTTTAAATGTTAGAACAAAGGAAAATATTTTTTTAGAAAAATGACATGCAGTGATTGTTAAAAAAAACAACTTAACAACACAAATTATAACGTGTGGAAGTGTCTTAAGGACAAGTTCAGCGTAGACAGATGTGTGTACGGAATGTGCGAGGCTCTCGTCCCGTCTACCACCAAAACTCAGCCTAAAACGTATGAACCATGAACATAATCTTTCCAAAACCTTAAAGCAATACCTTTTAGTTTAGCTTCGCTAAAAATACTACAATAGTACTACTAACTAAACGTCCACGTGTATAGGATGTCTGAGAATATGTGGTTCAAAATCATGTGTTATAATTTGTTGTATTCTATAAAAACAAAAACATGTGAACAACGTTGTATAAACCAATGAAATCACTCTTAAATAACTCATCGCCATAGTGTTGCTGTGTGGGGAGTGTTTTATTTTGAAAAGCCTCTGGTATTTTTTTTATTTCTTATACATTCATACATGAATCATGTAGCGTCAAAAATACCACACACATTCAGGCATTCAGAATACAATATGTTGTGAATTATTTCTATCATATTTAATCATTAATTTAGAGTATATATGAATCTTTTACAGAATTGTATTTGTTTTTTATCAGAAACAAGAGTTCTGTATTTTACCATCATACCATAACACACAGACGGAAATGAAAAATAACATAAGAATCTAATAGGGATCGTGAAAATAGTACCTGAAAAATAAAATAAGAACAGTGAAAATATGAACTGAAATATGACTAATGAATGAATCAGCCTTAGCAGTCTCCTGTAACCCTGTCTGTCTATGCAGGGATTCTACAGTATGTGGGCTCTTGTCCTGAAGGTTAAGAAACAATCATTCTACTGCACGGACAGAAATAGAAGAACACACACATTTCATCACCATCGAGTGTGTGTGTGTGTGTGTGTGTGTCCCCGTCTCCTCACTCCATAAGGCTCAGAGCAAACATAATAACATTAAAAGTCATCAGCTCAGCGCTAATCCCAGCGCGGCCTGTAAACATTTTAATACTGTGGTGATTAGCAGCGATCCCTCAGTCCTCCCAGGCCCCGGCTCCTCTCCCAGCCCAGCTCTCCGTCCCTGGGGGGAGGCAGTCAGGCGAGACCCTGGATTAAGGCCACTCAATGCTTTGGACCCTTTGAGCCCCGGAAGTTAAACCCCTGGATGCTCGCCACTTCATTTCTCTAAGTGGCATCGGCCTCCTTGTTATAATATTCATTAAAGTTGGATTTAATCAAGTGGCTTTTTGGCAAAAAAGGATTGAATCTCTGTTCTTTTCCAGTTTTTTTGTTTTGTGCGCGTGAGTTGACTTTTTAATTATTTTGGAGTCTTTATATATCTGTTTATATATTTATGTGTCCTTTTATTTTTGTGAGAGAAAGTGGGATGTTGCACTTTGGGGGGAGTGTGGGGATTTTTCAGATGAACGAGCAGATGTTGCACTTCCTCAAGAGGGATTTATGTCAGGATAGGAACACACACACACACGCACACACACACACACTGGGCTACATGTCATTATGCATGCTCAAAAACATCTATGCACCGTAGACACAGGAGACGAGACGAACGCGTTAACGTGCTGCTTTCAAGGAATCATTCAAAAGTTCAAATCTAAGCGATGGAATTATGTCTTTGAATATAATTGCGTTGTTTGTTTGAACTCACTGCTTTCTAGGTTTTAAGGAAGTAAAAGAGGAAGTAGCACAATCTTTGCAATATTTGCAACTTTGCCCACAATGATCTAAAGCTCCGAGTAATACTAGAGAGATAGCCACCATGGTCAATTTGTATTGTCTGTTAAATGACCCACTACTAACCTGCTACAAGTGCTGCTCAGACTCCTTGCTAACAGTGTTGTTGGGGATTTGTTATTGTGTTCACTTCTTTCAGCATGCGCCTTCTTCCCCACACTCACCACTTACTCCTCACCAGACCACCAATCAAGAAGGGGCAGAGCAGGCCTGGAGGGCCAGTCATAAGAAACCAGGCCTGTCCCGCTATACAAACCGAGCCGGCAGCGTCAAAGACCTGATCAGTCAATTCTCCGGTCCAGATCACGTCTCTTCCTCCGGTTCCCCACAGAGCCCCTCGTCTGGATCGGGACAAGTCCCGAAGTCCGCTCCTGCAGACGCTCTCGAGTCTCCGAAGTCCGCGTCGAGTCCTTCCGCAATGGGCGGCGTCGGAGACGACGGTGCCGTTCCCAGCATCACTGTCACCCCTCCGTTCAGGGAAACCCAGAACGTGGTTCAGTCGGCTCAGAAAGGCAGCCATACTAGCAAGATCACTGCGAGAATAGATTGTCCAGTAGGAGGCAGCGCTGAGAAGACTGACTCAGAAGCAAGGAGCAAAACCCAAACCACAGAGTCTGGTAGAGACTCCGTGGCCGACTCCGGCATGGGATCGGTAAGCAAAGTCCCGATCGACCATTTCGATGACCTTGCATGAAACGATAAGCTCTGCACGAGGACCGCACCACAGCATGGCCCTGCAGGGTTTATTAAGCCCATCTCCTTGCATGATTAAAGCGCCGTGTTCAATCCCGAGACTGGAAAGCATGAAACCACGGCGAGATTATGAAGCCTTCTTCAATCGTACTAATCAAAACGGCCTAGAACTCTCCGGCCTCACTTACACGGCTCTCACTGCTCTTCGATTCTTTTCCAGTAAATCAGCATGTTGTCATTTTTTGTCTTTCTTTTTTTGTCCTTTATGCTACGACTGGTGATTCTACTGCGTGATTGCAGTAATTGGTAGAAATTACAGTGATCAGGACACTTTTGTGCATTTTTGCATTCTGTTTGTTTCTGCCTGATCGTTTGCTTGGTGAGAACTATAACTCTGTTTATTTGGTTTATTGTGGCATGTCATCTACAGTATAAGGATGGACCAAAGTCATTGGTTTGCAAGTCACAAAACAGTCCCAAGTCAAAGTCCTGCAAGTTCCAAGCTCAAGCCCAAGTCCCAAACATAACTTTCCCTCCTGCTCACACGTTTTGATTGGCGCTGTATAGTTGATTCAAACTATATTTGTTGTCAGAAACAATCGAATGATTGGCTGCTGTATAGCTGGACACTTTCAATATTTGGGCTTTGGGAGAATATCAAGTCATTCCAAGTCAAAAGGCCAGATTAAGTCACGAGTCCATGGTGTTGAAGTCAAGCTGCAATTCATTTAATATTTTAGAGTTCCAGTAGATTCATGACTCAAGTCTGTAATGAGGACAACTAACATCACCCATTGATAAACCAACGTATACCTGTCCAGCACCAAACAGCAGACAGACAAAGTTAGCAACTAGCTCGTGAAGAAACACTTGGCAGCTAAAAAAAAGCTGATGATTATAGATTATATATTAATAGATTTCATATATGTCATCCCTTCTTCCCCGCCCTCTGCCCTTCTCCTCCAGGAGTCTGAAATGGATTCGAACAAGCAGTCGGACAGCCAGTCGGAGGAGGATCCCACCACACCCCGGCCCGTGTCGGCCAGCCAGAACCCCAAATATCAGCTGTTCCTCAACAACGAGCACAGGACCAACGGGTTGAGTGGCAGGGATGCAGATGGTTTGGGAGGCGGCGGGACGGCGGGGGAGAACGGCCCCAGGCTGGCCCGATGGGAGACCAACCGGCTGGGGTCGAACAACTACCGAGGGTCCCTGGAGTCCCTGGCCTCGCGGGACTGGGACACTACGCCTGACAAGGTAGGTGAGGCGGACCGTGGACTCGCATGTCTGTCTTATCTGTGATTCCCGAAACACAGAACCGGTTATTAAACAGTGCCATCTCCTGGACAGAATACAGCCATACGGTCTCTTGTTGCCCGTGCACTGCAAACATCTCCATCTCACTGTTAATATTGAAACCTGGAAGTCTCATTTTCTATAAAACAAGGTAAACAATCTGCAAAATCACATGTAAAAGTGTGATTTTTCCAGAAAAAAAAACGTCTTGAAACAAGTTTACTGCACTGAAAGAGAAACAATCTGACTTTTCAGACATAATAATAATAATAATAATAATAATAAACCAAAGTCACATGTGAAGTGGAGACGTTTGGTGTGGTTATTACAGACTTTGTTCATAGCTCAGTTTTTCACTATCGTTTGGTCTTTAACCTTTTTTTTTTGATAGAAGACCCTCAACAATTAGTTCAAGGTTTCATGTTAAATTAAGAACTCTTATTCTGAATCGAATTAAAGCCACTTTAAAAATAAATAAATGTCGCTTTTCACAAAGCATTTAAAAATGACGTGATTGACATAGAGTTAATGCCAAAATATATATATGAATCATTATGAAGGCATAAATGTATGTATGCAGCATTAGTACAATGCAATGTTTCCTTTCCAGTTATTGAACAGCACCATCTCCTGGACAAAACCCAGATTTAAGGTTTCTTATTGGCTGACCTGACTCGTCACAAAATTCAAGACTTTCTCAACTTCTTCTTGGTTGTTTTTAGATCCTATAATTCTAGGACAGCAACAATCAAATTCTAATGTCTAATAAAGTCAAGGTTGAGAAACTCTTAATTGTACAACGACACAATTATCCTGCATCACACGTAATCATCACACCTGTAATACAATATGACATGTTTAAATGATACAAAGATGAGTATCTTCTCTACACGTGCATCTACTTTTAATAAATAAACTCACTCAACAGTAATTTACTTCATATAAATTAAAATGATTTAAAATATCTTACTTACTAAAGCAGCAGTTTTAAACATTGTCTTTGCTTCTTATTATTTTGTATTGAAGTGAATTGCAAACCGACCTTCCGTCTGCACTGTGAGTGTTGCTTTGACTCTTGTCTCTCTCTCTTCTGTTGTTCTGTTGTTTGGTATGACATCACAGTTGTCTTGTTTGTTTGTTTGCAGTGGGGTGCTGCTGACAACCCCCCCAGGGTGTTCCACAGTCCGTACTCCACGACGGCCTCCGTAGATTACAACCCCATGTACAGAATGTCTGAGTTCAAGGTTTGTAGTGGGGAAAAACATTTCTTATTTCTTTATCTCATATGGATTTGTTTTGTTTGTCATCAGCTTTATGTTTTATTAATACTTTTAATGTCAGATGAACATAATAAATAAATACCAAAACAGCCAGCAACATTTGCATTAAAACAAAAACCTTCAAATACTCAGAATTTCAACAAAACAAAAGAAGTTGTTGTTGTAATACTCATTTCGGTCACAAGTAGCTGAACTAAAAGCCTAGTTGCTGAAAGCATTTATGGAATTTTTCACTTGTTCTCACAGCACAACTAGCATAAATAAAAAGCATAACTTATAAAAATGGTCCTGGCAAAAAGTTTTTCCATGCCAAACAAATAATAAGGAAATTAGAAAGATGAACCTGGCATAACTTAGATCCGACTTAGAAAACAATTCACCAGGATTGTTGTTTCTTCTCATATTTGCCTCTCAGGGCTTCTGTAAACAATTGAGTTTGCAGGGAAATCATTCCCCCCCCTCCCCCCCTCCCCCCCTCCCCTCCAGGCTTCCAGTGGCCTGTCTCCTGCCAACTCAGAGATGAACATGTACGGCTTCAACAGTCGCAGCACCAGTCCAGTGGGCTCGTCCTCCCACAACAATCCCCGACCCCGTTACTCCGCCTACGACTCTCTGGTGAAGAGGAGGGGCGAGGCCAACTCCACTGTACGTTTACCCACACACACACACACACACACAGAGAAAACACGCTCTCTATTACCCATATCGTCTACATAATGTTCCATATTTCAATATGTGTTTTTGCAGCTACAGATGGCCCCCTCCACCCACTACAGTATGCGCTCTGCCACTCTGGGAACGCCGAATAAAAAAGACTACATCGAGGAGTTGACTAAACAGATGGACGACTGCCGGAAGGTAGGCCTCACCTGATTCATTCTGGGATTCACGCGTCCTGAGATTGTGGTTTGTTACCACAAATAAGAACATATTTTGATGGTGTGTGTGTGTGTGTGTGTGTGTGTGTGTGTGTGTGTGTGTGTGTGTGTGTGTGTGTGTGTGTGTGTGTGTGTGTGTGTGTGTGTGTGTGTGTTCTCTCCAGCGTAACCAGTTCCTAGAGGCAGAGAGTGTGGAGATGGAGAAGGAGAGGAACCAGATAAGGTCAGACATGATGTTGTGTCTCTGTTCTTTGGTTGCTTGGTTTCTCTTTGGTTCATCTTGCTGCTCTTCTTCTGCTTTTCTTCGCCTTTAGTTTCCCTTTTTTTCCCACCTTTTCATGAAACTGTCTTCAAAGAGCAACTTAACACAAGCTGTGAATCTCGTTTTTGATAACCTCCACTAGTTGAATTTGTCACCTCGCTTCAGTGAAGTAGAGTGGGTGTGTCAGTACACTGTGACATCATTGGTGGGTGCGGTTGTGTGTGTGTGTGTGTGTGTGTGTGTGTGTGTGTGTGTCGGCTTGACAGAAGAGGTTGGTGAAATGATGCTTTTCAGCTGAGCTACTGCTTGAACAATTTGGATGAAGCTGGTGCCGCTCTTCAAAAGGCCTTCAGAGAGTAACTTGAAGTCGAGATGCAGTGGAAAATGCATTTTTCTTTTTTTTAAACTCAATACTCAAACAATAGCATCTATTGTATCAAAAAATTGTAATTTCGTAGTATGTTTATGCCAAAATTCAATTGTCTTTTGTTCCTGTAAATTGTTATGATGTGTGCTTATCTAAGTGAGTACCAACCAATCTAAACGGGTATCTACACTTTTTAGCGGTCCAATTGAATGATTACAGACGCTAAGGACGCTCTGACTTCTGTTCCTCTGGGACTTTAACACGGAGCTATGAAGCTTTCTTTGACTGGCTCTTTTACTCATTGGATTTGCTCCCTCTAACCACACCCCCAAGGTGGCTCCGTGGCTTCCCTCCCCTCTCTTTCATCTCTGTCTGATGACCGTCTCCCCGTGCAGGTTTGAGATGCGCGGCCTGATGGTGAACAACGAGGACCTGCTGAGGACCAACACTCAGCTGACCAACGAGATGAAGAGGATGAGGGAGCAGATGATAGAGATGGAGAGGGAGAACCAATCCGTGGGAGAGAGATACAGGGAGATGGAGGTGTGATTGGGTGGATGGATGGCTTTCATTATACTGTAGGTATCCATGGGTTTGTTTCTTCATCACTGACTCTTCTCTTGCGCTGTGCAGATCGAGGTGAAGCAGGCCCGGGACATGATGGTGGAGGCCAACACTCAGGAGTACGCCTTCAATTTTCTCCAGCAGTCCCTCAAAAACAAGATCACAGACGCTGAGGTACGCAGCAGCTTCTGACATCTTAAAACAGAAAAGAAATCAACATGATGCCTGCTTTCATTTATCAACAGGGGAATGCAGTTGAGAGAGTTGTCTGTCCGGCATTAAGACACACACGTTGTGTGAGGAGGCAGAGGTCTAAACTCTGTGTGTGTGTGTGTGTGTGTTTTGTTCAGGAGAACCTGGACAAGGAGACGCAGCAAAACCAGTCGCTGTCTGAGAAGTTGTGGCTGGCAGAGAGACAGCTTGAGGAGCTGGAGGTCCACAAAGACAGCAGAGACAAGAGGACATCAGAACTCAGCAACACCATCCTCAGAATGGAGTTGGAGGTACACAGACTTATTCAGACGGAGAGAAGAGACTCGCTGTGCTCCGACTAAAACACTATCCAGGTTACTCTTGCAATTAATTGGAAATACATGAAAATACATGAAATACTGTTTTTCTTAGTATCTTCCTTTCCACCTGGCTTGCTATGTGTTATTGGACTCTTAGAAAAACACGGAATCAATACTTGTAACAGAGGGATCTTGAGATTCTTTTTTCACTAAATGCTCTTATTTTTGTGTTTGCAAAATCAGAACCCCAAATGCAAAGTTAAACCTGCGTCTGATCACCAGTAAGAGGTTTATAACAGTCCTGAATATCCCAACACTGCCAGTATAAAGGATGCCGTCCCTTAAGTGACACCTCTTCTGAGCTGCCCTGGTAGAGCCAGGCAGGCACACATGTGTGTACGTACCTACTAACCGTGTGTGTGTGTGTGTGTGTGTGTGTGTGTGTGTTTCCAGCTGGACGAGGCCGTGCAGGTGTCCACGCAGGCCACAGCTGAACTGAGCCTGCAGCTGAAGCTGCGTAACGACAGCCAGCTGAGGGTGGAGGAGCTGGAGGAGGCTCTGCTGGAGAAGGAGCAGGAGCTGCAGAGACTGCAGATCCTCGTCGGCAAACTGCAGGGAGAGGTACGCCCCCCACATGTCATACTAATAACTGTGAACTCACACCAGCATGTTACATGTGTATACATTGTTTTCTACGTGTGTGCAGGTCTCTGGTAAGCTGATTGATAGGGAGCAGACGCTGGAGGAGGAGATCCAGCTGCGGGAGAGGATACAGCTGCAGTGTAAGCAGGCGGAGAGGACGGTGGACGACCTCCACATGGAGCTGCAGAACACCAACCAGGCCAGAGAGGACCTGGCCAAACAAGTGAAGCTGGCTCAGGTACTGGTGGAAATCACGTGACATTCCCCTGTTTGTGACTGCCGGCCCATTTGTTCCTCCTGAAGACTGAAGTCTTTTCTATTTCCCAGATCAGCTGGGCACTGTGCTTTTGTTTTTACAAAGAACATTCAAACAGGCGGGAAATCGTGCATTTGTGAAGGACTATTTTCATCTGCGGATCAATACACATGTAGTGCTCCAGCGGGCATTTACAGCAGCAGGACAGTGAATGTGGGACTGAGTCAAAATAAACTTGTGTGTGTGTGTGTGTGTGTGTGTGTGTGTGTGTTCATAGTAATGAAGGAACATGTCACCCAGTGCAACACTGTGGCTGTTTGATTTGTTTTATCAGACATAATACACCTGCCACTTGTTCGTGGGTACATTCATTGTTGGTTCGTGTCTTTTCATGGGATTTGCTGACTGTAAAAAAAAGATATAGAATATCAGAAAAACATGAATTAGTATTGACTTGTATGGGATGTCAGACTGCTATCCAATCCTGAAAATAGCACCTCATTTTCCCAGAATGTTCCTTCTTTGAAGTGAACTCTTCTAATTCCCAGCTGTAGTTCAAACGGTATCCACGGTGTGTTTGCGTACGTGACCTTATGATTCAAACAGAGATGTCCACTTGAATTAATCGGCCACGCAAACCATCAGAGTTTGGGGTTAATGAGGTATTAATTATGCAAATCCTATTCAAGCAATCGGCGCGCTAATTCCATAATCCTAAATATATTCATCCCGTCGCTATTTCTGAAGATACTGAATCTGTGCTGTTTGTAAATCACCTGAATGTGTTCTGCTGATGAGACGGCAGACCGTCGACCTGAGATCAGAAGGTGAGCTGATGAGTTGTTGTTTGTGTGCGCTCGCAGGAGAAGATCATCGACATGGAGAGCGATCTGGAGGAGCTGCAGGACAGCGAGCAGAGATGGGCCAGCAAGCACAAGAGAGCCATTGAGCAGGTAAGCACGCTGGAAACAGGAAGTCAGCTGACGTTACCAGCCATTTGCTCGACGTCCATTTCATCGATTATTTGTGTGACTTTGTTCGGCTGGTTCTTAAGACTTGTATCCGTGTGTTCTGCTGTCAGATTGAGCAGCTGCAGCTGAAGGTGATCCAGGAGAAGGATCTGACCGACCAGCTGGAAATGGAGAAGATCGGCATGGAGAGACAGGTGTGTGTGTGTTTTCACTTCACTTTCAAGTCTACATTTTAACAAAGTTAGATAACAACGATAAGTCAAGCTTGTAAGATGATTCAAATTCAAATGTGTTTGTACAGCGCCATGCTGTACGGAAGCAGCTCTACAGTTCTTCACATAAAAAGAAACGAGCGTACCGTTCAAATACTGTGTGTTCATTTAAGAAAATGCTTGAGTGGAAAGGGCCGGCCTTTAGTTTCCATTTAAAAGAACTCTTCCCATCCACCAGCTAACATCCAATAAACTTCCTTTTCTCTCTCTGTGTAGCTGCGCGAGCTGCGTATGGAGGTGGAGGAGCTTCAAAGCTCCAGAGTTCAGGAGGATGTCATCACCAGAGCGGAGAGCAGAGTCAAAGAGCTGGAGAACACTCTGAGGACAGAGGAGAGGTCGGTCACATGACTCTTCAAACACACATTAAAGCAGCGTGTTGCAGTGTATCACATGACTCTTCAAACACACATTAAAGCAGCGTGTTGCAGTGTATCACATGACTCTTCAAACACACATTAAAGCAGCGTGCTGCAGTGTATCACAGGACTCTTCAAACACACATTAAAGCAGCGTGTTGCAGTGTATCACATGACTCTTCAAACACACATTAAAGCAGCGTGTTGCAGTGTATCACATGACTCTTCAAACACACATTAAAGCAGCGTGTTGCAGTGTATCACAGGACTCTTCAAACACACATTAAAGCAGCGTGTTGCAGTGTATCACATGACTCTTCAAACACACATTAAAGCAGCGTGTTGCAGTGTATCACGTGACTCTTCAAACACACATTAAAGCAGCGTGTTGCAGTGTATCACGTGACTCTTCAAACACACATTAAAGCAGCGTGCTGCAGTGTATCACATGGCGTTTCATGGGTTTGTCCGTACGTGCGGTCTTGTAAATTAACTCAGGAATGTTATGTTGAAAGAACATGTTCCTGAGGCCTTCTGTCTGTATTCTAAGGTTCCTTTCTTACCTGCGGGTCAGAAGGTTTGAGCTGGAACAAGGGGAAACAATAAAACATTCAGTTCTGGCTTTATAAACTTGTGTGACCGATTAGTCTCCTGAAGCAAGTTTCCAAAGGCTGCTGATATAGAAAACGGTCTGCTGTGATGCAAACAGCATGTAACCGCAGCAGCTCACCGGCCGACGTGCGGATGTGTCTGTTTTGTGCAGGAACAAGTCTATTCTGACGAACACCATCGGTAAACTGGAGAGGAAGATTAACGAGCTGAGCGATCAGATGGAAGAGGAACACAGGATAGCAACTGAGCAGAAAGACCTGGTAACACTCACACACACACACACACACACACACACACACACACACACACACACACACACACACACACACACACACACACACACACACACACACTCTCTCCTGCATGAAGGCAGCGTCACACAACAGCCTGAGCCGTTTGTTCCTATCGTGTATTTCAACCACTTGAACTTTCTGGATCGATCGGCAGTAAGCGTTTCTAACATTGTCGCTGCTCCATCAACGTTATTCAGATAAATAACGTCATATGGACGTAAATAGGGCAGCGTCGTTAATGTTTGTGCCATAGACATTCTATACACTGTTTAACAGCATTCGCGGCCATTTTTGGAGAAACGTCGGCGGCAGCGGCCCCGAGGTGTTTCCATGTCTCGGTTGTCACTGTGAACGTGTCCGTCTGTCTGGCCCCTAAGCGTGGTTCTGTGATTGGTCCCCCAGATGACTCAGAGGATGCGCACTCTGAAGCGCCAGCTGAACGAGGCGGAGGAGGAGACGAGCAGGAGGGAGGCGCAGTACCGCCACACCCAGAGAGAGCTGGCCGAGGAGAGGGAGACGAGCGGCCGGCTGCAGAGGCAGCTGCTCGACCAACACGTGACGAAGTACGTACTCTAACACACACACACACACACACACAAATAAATAGACAAGTTGTGGAAGTAGCCATGAGCAATCGCTTTGTTGTGGATCTTCATAGATTTTCGTTTCGTGACTCCTCTAAGCCGTGGCAGATCAGTTTCCTACACATTCAAGGCACAAATACACACACAGTGTCGTTCTCAGTCGCATTGTGATCGTCATGGCACAAAATAAGTCTCTGTCTGTCTCTCTGTCAGGCGTGTGGACACCCTGACGATCCGTCAGACCCTGGACAACCTGAGGTTGAACCTGAGTGTGGACGACGAAGACGACGACCAGCTGCTGCCGGAGCAAACAAACAGTGTCACCAAAGTCTAAACCCTCACACTCCAGACATTCTCTCAATACAAATCATGACGTAACGTCTCTACACTGACAGCGCGTGGGTGAGGTGACATTTGACCTTTTTCTAAACCTCCCCCCCCCCCCACACACGCACACATTACGGTAATAGATTGGAGGCGTCTGCAGGTTGCACACGACAAAGTCCATTCTTCAAAAAATAAAAAAAGGATGTTACATGTGATCAAACCCAAAGGTCCACCAGGATATCTTCCTGCTGTGTTATGTTGGATTTTGTAACTGTAATTATTAAATTCCCAATCATCTCCTAGAGCGTGTCCTAGAGAGGACTATGCAACCTGGTATTACAATAAAGACACAGTTACTCATTTTCCTTGAAAGATGCTTGTAAAAACATTAGCTTCAAGTGACACAGCTCTTTCCAGGAAACTTCTCAAGAAGCTCTGAGGAGATTACAGACCCTGCGTATGTATCGCCCTCTCCTGGCCACCGGCAGGAATTGCAACATTAAACCAACCAAAAAAAACCCCAACCCACAGAGCAGTGAAGCGAGAAACTCCTGGTGGACTCA